>MVJL01006633.1:0-11090 GCA_002156465.1 Macrocentrus cingulum | reverse complement strand
AATCTGTTGATGGTGGAAGAAGATTAAAGTGGGACAACCAGGGTCGCGTGTCAATCGATGGAAAGGCTATAAGCAATGGTAATATTGTTGATCTAGTCAATGATGCTCTACGTCACCGAAAAAAAGTAAAGGCAACTGGGCGTGTGGATTTCGCGCGATACCTTCGAGAAATTAATACACCACGAGAATTTTTCGGAAACAACAGTTTTTGGACCGTACCAGTAAACTATTCGACGCCTCCTTGCTCTGCACATCAAGAATTACCAAACACCTCGTTAATAACGGATGACGAATCATTTGTGGCCAGTACTCCACGACCAAGTAGACGGAGCAAGAGGAAATTTCGTTAATAACGGATGACGAATCATTTGTGGCCAGTACTCCACGACCAAGTAGACGGAGCAAGAGGAAATCTTTGCCAGCTAACGGATCATCCGGGTTAAAATAGCTACGTCTCGGAGAGATAGATTAGATATAAGTCAAAATCTCGAAAAAGTGTATTTCGACCCTTCCCAGCCAGTGGCATTTTCTGGTGCTCGCAATGTAATAAATAAATTCAAAAAATCAATAAATAAAGATGACATTTTAAACTGTAGTGGCATTTTCTGGTGCTCGCAATGTAATAAATAAATTCAAAAAATCAATAAATAAAGATGACATTTTAAACTGCTTACGTGCTCAAGATTCTTACACACGCCATCACCCTACTAGACGTAGATTTCAACGTTTACACTATGATGTATCCAATATTGATGATGTGTGGGAGGCTGATTGGATTTCGCGCGATACCTTCGAGAAATTAATACACCACGAGAATTTATCGGAAACAACAGTTTTTGGACCGTACCAGTAAACTATTCGACGCCTCCTCGCTCTCCACATCAAGAATTACCAAACACCTCGTTAATAACGGATGACGAATCATTTGTGGCCAGTACTCCACGACCAAGTAGACGGAGCAAGAGGAAATCTTTGCCAGCTAACGGATCATCCGGGTTAAAATGGCTACGTCTCGGAGAGATAGATTAGATATAAGTCAAAATCTCGAAAAAGTGTATTTCGACCCTTCCCAGCCAGTGGCATTTTCTGGTGCTCGCAATGTAATAAATAAATTCAAAAAATCAATAAATAAAGATGACATTTTAAACTGGTTACGTGCTCAAGATTCTTACACACGCCATCACCCTACTAGACGTAGAATTCAACGTTTACACTATGATGTATCCAATATTGATGATGTGTGGGAGGCTGATCTAGCAGACATGCAGTCTCTTAAAACGTACAATGACGGATATCGATATATCTTGGTTGTATTATGATGTATCCAATATTGATGATGTGTGGGAGGCTGATCTAGCAGACATGCAGTCTCTTAAAACGTACAATGACGGATATCGATATATCTTGGTTGTACTTGATGTATTGAGTAAATATGTATGGGTCGAGGCACTTAGAGACAAGTCGGCAGCAACGGTTCTCGAAGGATTCAAAAAAAATATTTAAACGAAGTTCTAGCAGACATGCAGTCTCTTAAAACGTACAATGACGGATATCGATATATCTTGGTTGTAATTGATGTATTGAGTAAATATGTATGGGTCGAGGCACTTAATGACAAGTCGGCAGCCACGGTTCTCGAAGGATTTAAAAAAATATTTAAACGAAGTGGGCGTACTTTATTGAGTAAATATGTATGGGTCGAGGCACTTAATGACAAGTCGGCAGCCACGGTTCTCGAAGGATTTAAAAAAATATTTAAACGAAGTGGGCGTACTCCTGGATAACTCCAGACCGACAAAGGAAAAGAATTTGTAGCAGATACGATTCAAAAATATTTATCTGCAAAAGATATAAATTTTCGTGTTGCTCGAAATCCAGACATCAAAGCAGCTATTGTCGCATGTGGCGGTATTTCGCATACAAAAAACCCATCGTGGATAGATGTTCTCCAGAAGCTCGTAGATGGATATAATCATACGAAGCATACGTCAATGAAAATGGAACCTGCTGCGGTGACTATTGATAATGCAATTGAAGCCTGGCGTAACATTCAGAGTCGTCATCAAACACCAAAACCTCATCGTCTTAAATATAAAGTAGGAGACTATGTTCGCATCAGTAAGCAAAAGGCTGCCTTCGACAAAGGTTATGAGGCAGGGTGGACTGAAGAGTTGTTTCAAGTTACAAAAGCAAAACTGCGACAATCGTTACCAGTGTATGAATTGAAGGATTTAGCTGGTGAACCTATTGATGGCTATTTCTACGAACAAGAATTAACACTTGTTAATAAAGATATTGAGGAGGAGGAGTTCTTAATAGAAGAGATTATTCGTACAAGAGGCCGTGGAAAGAAAAAAGAAGTACTTGTCAAGTGGAAAGGATATCCAGATAAATTTAATTCTTGGGTTCCTGCGGAAGGTGTTAAAAACTACGAATCATAATGGCCGACGAATTTCATATGATACTGCCAAGTGACAGTAGTATGAAGTATCACCCTACAAATACTGCGGCAAAATTCACTACTACATTACCACGTCATATCCAACTAAGCGGAGACTGGGTAGTAGGTCTTAAAGAAATTCAATATCCATGTAATTTTTTACACATTAGAAATGAAACGGAAGGTCACTAAAAATTTTACTCGTGAACATTGAACTAGGCACTGTCGATATATATCCATTCACGTTTCCACGCGGGCTTTATGAGAATGTTAATGTGAAGGTCACTAAAAATTTTACTCGTGAACATTGAACTAGGCACTGTCGATATATATCCATTCACGTTTCCACGCGGGCTTTATGAGAATGTTAATGCTATGTTGAAAGTGTTAAATAATGAACCCACTATAGCGAAGCATTGCTTGTTTGAGTTAGATCATACGAGGGGTATTTTGAAGATACAACGTCCATGTTAGCGGAGACTGGGTAGTAGGTCTTAAAGAAATTCAATATCCATGTAATTTTTTACACATTAGAAATGAAACGGAAGGTCAACTAAAACTTTTACTCGTGACCATTGAACTAGGCACTGTCGATATATATCCATTCACATTTCCACGCGGGCTTTATCAATTATCTCCCTGTTTTATCCAACTCATTTAGAACTATTGATCATTGAACTAGGCACTGTCGATATATATCCATTCACATTTCCACGCGGGCTTTATCAATTATCTCCCTGTTTTATCCAACTCATTTAGAACTATTGATATAGATATAAGAGATAGTAAGGGTGAAATTATGCCATTCGAGTACGGACCGTTAAACGTGACACTTCATTTCAAGAAACTGCACTAAAATGGCTCAATACGTTCATTATTACGAGAACCAGTGGTGAAATTATGCCATTCGAGTACGGACCGTTAAACGTGACACTTCATTTCAAGAAACTGCACTAAAATGGCTCAATACGTTCATTATTACGAGAACCAGGCGGGAGGCGGTACTGCTGAACACTATAATAAATTTAGTCGAATATATGTTGGAGCTCCATATCAGCGAGGTCACGGCATAGGTGCATTTCTGGGTGGACTCTTTCGTCAGGTTATACCTCTCTTTGGCAAGGCTGCGTATATATGTTGGAGCTCCATATCAGCGAGGTCACGGCATAGGTGCATTTCTGGGTGGACTCTTTCGTCAGGTTATACCTCTCTTTGGCAAGGCTGCGCGCGCAGTCGGACGTGAGGCCCTTAACGCAGGTATGAACGTCGTTGGTGACGTAGCCATGCGCCAAGTACCCCTGCGCGAGGCCCTGGAAAAACGGCTAACAGAGTCGGGCCTGTCGCTTAAACGCAGAGCTTTATGAACGTCGTTGGTGACGTAGCCATGCGCCAAGTACCCCTGCGCGAGGCCCTGGAAAAACGGCTAACAGAGTCGGGCCTGTCGCTTAAACGCAGAGCTAAAGAAAAGATAGAGCAGCTGATGCGCGGATCAGGCTATAAGAGTAAACGTTTGCGAGCAATTTGCCTGTCGCTTAAACGCAGAGCTAAAGAAAAGATAGAGCAGCTGATGCGCGGATCAGGCTATAAGAGTAAACGTTTGCGAGCAATTACTCAGAACGGTTCGAAACGCCGTGCAGGACGGTTGTCTAGTAAAAAAAGAAAATCGTCACGAAGGAAAAAGAAGACGCGTGCCCGATCGAGCAATTACTCAGAACGGTTCGAAACGCCGTGCAGGACGGTTGTCTAGTAAAAAAAGAAAATCGTCACGAAGGAAAAAGAAGACGCGTGCCCGACAAAACTCAAGTGCAAAGAAAAAGAAGAAGACGAAGAAGAACAGACCTAAGAAACGTGACGTGTACGACATATTCGGGTAAAGAAAAATGGTTTTCCTACACTCCCATTCGTGCGAGTGCACAAAATCGGAACTGGATCTTTTCACACTACCACCAACGCAGACTTCGATTGAACAATCACAATATACATACTACAATCCGGTGTCATCATTATCAGTCCAACGCAGACTTCGATTGAACAATCACAATATACATACTACAATCCGGTGTCATCATTATCAGACGATGCCCCGATTGAATTTGTGGTTCCTGGGCACGGAGACGAATACATTGATCTTTCTCAAACTTCAATTAAAATACGTGCTCAAATTGTTAAACCCGATGGAACTGCTGCTGATGAAGATTCAGTAGGCCTCACGGAGACGAATACATTGATCTTTCTCAAACTTCAATTAAAATACGTCCTCAAATTGTTGAACCCGATGGAACTGCTGCTGATGAAGATTCAGTAGGCCCTGTGAATAATCTACTACACTCAATGTTTAACCAAGTCGATGTGTTTCTAAATCATAAACTCGTATCTCTGCTGATGAAGATTCAGTAGGCCCTGTGAATAATCTACTACACTCAATGTTTAACCAAGTCGATGTGTTTCTAAATCATAAACTCGTATCGCCGCCACACAACGCCTATGCGTATCGCGCGTACATTGAAACTTTATTGAACTATGGAACCGATGCGAAATCAACGCATCTGGAGATGGCTTATGGGCAAAGGATACTGCTGGCCAAATGGATACAAGTGTAGCCTGGGGAGCTGCCGAAGCAAAAAATCTTGGACTGAACAAACGTACAGACTATACTAAAGGTGGTAAACAGTTTGATATGATGGGACATATCCACAGCGACATATTTAATCAAGATAAATTCCTTCTCAACGGCGTCGAGTTGCGCCTAGACTTTGTGCGATCTAAAGATGCATTATGTCTGATAGACAACTCTGCTGAAAACTATAAAATACACGTTTTAGAAGCTGCATTAGTTGTACGCCGCGTGAAACTTAGCCCCGGAATCCTCCTGGGTCATGCAAAGACTCTCTCAACAACGACTGCAAAGTACCCGCTGACACGAGTTGAAGTAAAATCATTTGTACTACAATCTGGTATTTCGGGGGACAGCATCGACAACGTTATCTTGGGCCAACTACCTAAACGCATAATTACTGAACTGGTTCTCAACCGATCATATAACGGATCACGAGCTACAAATCCATTTGACTTTCGTACATTTTCACTCAACTACCTCTGCCTGTATGTCGATGGAAAACAAGTCCCTGGTAAGGCGCTTCAACCAAACTTTGACAATTCTCTGGATGTGGAGGCGTACAACACCCATTTTAGCGGAACAGGGATTTATTTCGCTAATACCAGCCACTGTGTCAATTGAACAGAATTCACCAAAGGATACGCACTCTATGCATTTGACTTGACACCCGATCTGTCTGCTCATTGCGCTACTCACTGGAATCTCGTTAAAAATGGGAGTGTGAGAATAGAAATAGGCCTCTTATAAAGTCTCACGCTGAAATAGACAAATTAAATAGACATATAGAACGCTGTAATCAAATCTAATTTATACAAACTCTCCTTATAAGTTTGAGTATTCTCATTTGGCCTTGTGGATTAGTTGGATATCTTCTGACTGTCCGTAATTTACCTACACCTGTAGTGGTAACTCCTAAGGGTAACTCCTAAGGGTAACTCCTAAGGGTAACTTATCTATTGCCAGGTCATAGACACAGTGATGCGTCACAAAAACATTACTCGAGCGCTCGGGCCTTAAGGGCCCAGTGGCCCGGGCGGTAAGGCACTCGAGCAGTATGCACCGGAGCGCGGGTTCGAATCCACTCTTCGAACTTTTTTTTTTTCAATTTTTATTCGTAAAAATTTTTTTTATGCTATAAACAATAGCCTGGGAGTTCTTGAATTTTTTTTATATAAATTTTTTATACGAGACAAGGATGAAGGGTCGTGGAAATAATAATAAGACTTGGAATATATTGTATATTATTTTTTTTTTTGACAAAATCTTAATCTAGTGTACATAAGATTTTTTTTCTTAAAATTACATATCACAATGCGGCATACATTTCGAAGTTTGATTATGATTAATCCCGCTACCGGATAAATGTCTAAATATGCGGGGATACTTATTTATGTAGTTTTTTTTTTTTTTTCTTAACTATACGGTTAAACATTTTTAGAACCAGGCGGTCGTTGCGTTGGTGGTCCTCGGAGAACAAGTTAAGAAATCCCAATAAAGACCGAGCATGATGTAGCCAATGCAAAAGAACGACGCAATATTGACCACACACATTAGAAGAATACTGCTGCAAATGTCGGATATTCCATTTGTAGTTTCGGCAATTTCGTCCAAGATGTTGAACATATCAAGGATCACGCGGGGGTCGTCCGAAGCTATCGAAGAAGACTCCTTTACCGTTGGGACTGACATAGAAGGCACCTACCCAGTGGGTGCCTGGCTTTGTGTGGTCATCTGTATTGGCGATGATGCCGCAAGGTCTTGGGCAGACCCGCGGGATTCTGTCGGCAGCGTAGACTCCTTCAACGGATGCATCGGTCAACGGAAGGGCTTCCAAAAGATGTCGGGTATCCATTGATTACGTGTCATTTCGTCTAACTCTCGAAGACGACTGTGTGGTGTTAAAGTCGAATCATTTATCCATTGTAATCGACAATAGCTTGACGCGAAGAGTCGATTTCCAAGATGTTATCGAACTCCGCATAGCCGATACAATTTCCGTTATTAGCAAGAGCCGCACCAAAGCGTTTCTACTACATTTTGTAGGTCGGTCAACTTGATATTTCGTAGGCAGGACGAGTTCTTAATGAGTGCCTTAAAGCGTTCTGCTAATAGAGCGTCAGTTCAGCAATGATTTATTGAAGAATAGAAAAATCGACTCGTGCAATTAATCGACCTCATCCATCGCCCGGACTTTTTCAAACCTGGAAATAAACAATTAATCGACCTGATCCAACGCCAGGACTTTTTTTAAACCCCGATATAAAAATAATAAATAATCAAATTGATCCGGTGCTCGAAATCCTGGACATTTTATGAACGTCAATAATTAATTTGTGATCGAAGACAACCAACCCTCGGAGCGTGTAACTAATGGGCCGGGTGGCTTAGAGAGTTATTCAAAGATGAATACTTACGTTGTAAATATGTTGAGAAAGTTGAATATCTTTGCATGTTTGTACTTCCGGGTATGAACAAATTCATAAACAACCTTACTCAAATCAGTGATAGGATTTTCATGATGTATTTACCTGGGGATAGCAATACCACGAATACGCAGTATATTCATCGTCAAAAAAATTTTTTTTATTCGTCATTTACAGGTGGTTACATGAGGTATGACAATTTAAATGAATTTTTTCTTGATGTAAGACTCTGATAATGTTAATGATGATACGAATCATTGCGTCGTTGTCACAATCTTTGCGACGTATAGTTTATATTCTTTCTCTAAGTTCCTTTTATTTTATAAAGTCGCACCGACTACATTTTGTAGTTCGGTCAACTTGATATGTCGTAAGCGAGAAAATTTATCACGGTTGAATTCATTATTTTTCGTTACAGCATCAAACACATTTGATATTAACTGCGCTAAAATCTTTTGTGACTAACCAACATTTTGCATCGATTCAATTTTTATTGATATTTGTATCCAAGATATTGAGAGCCAAGTGAATTATTTTATAAAGTCGCACCGACTACATTTTGTAGGTCGGTCAACTTGATATTTCGTAGGCAGGACGAGTTCTTAATGAGTGCCTTAAAGCGTTCTGCTAATAGAGCGTCAGTTCAGCAATGATTTATTGAAGAATAGAAAAATCGACTCGTGCAATTAATCGACCTCATCCATCGCCCGGACTTTTTCAAACCTGGAAATAAACAATTAATCGACCTGATCCAACGCCAGGACTTTTTTTAAACCCCGATATAAAAATAATAAATAATCAAATTGATCCGGTGCTCGAAATCCTGGACATTTTATGAACGTCAATAATTAATTTGTGATCGAAGACAACCAACCCTCGGAGCGTGTAACTAATGGGCCGGGTGGCTTAGAGAGTTATTCAAAGATGAATACTTACGTTGTAAATATGTTGAGAAAGTTGAATATCTTTGCATGTTTGTACTTCCGGGTATGAACAAATTCATAAACAACCTTACTCAAATCAGTGATAGGATTTTCATGATGTATTTACCTGGGGATAGCAATACCACGAATACGCAGTATATTCATGGTCAAAAAAATTTTTTTTATTCGTCTTTTACAGGTGGTTACATGAGGTATGACAATTTAAATGAATTTTTTCGTGATGTAAGACTCTGATAATGTTAATGATGATACGAATCATTGCGTCGTTGTCACAATCTTTGCGACGTATAGTTTATATTCTTTCTCTAAGTTCCTTACATAGCTCCCTATCTTGTCATACTTCGTTTCAATATTGAACAAAATCCGTTGCAATATGTATGCGATTTGTTTCGAAGCCAGCGGATATTCAGCGTGGCACGCGTGAAATGCGTAAAACCAAACCTGCAGTGCCTTCAGAGGTGATTTGAGCGTATATTTCACCGTGTCAATTATCACGCAATAGTCCACGATTTCTTGTAGCGATGGTCCAATCGCTACAATGTAAGGCTGGACTGTTTTTTCACCTCCTTTTAAGCTTGCTCTTTTACGCTCGTGAATTTCCGCTAGTTGTCCGCTAATCTGAAAACATATTCATCCTTATTTCAGACCGATTTCGTTAGTTCAGACCCATGTTGCCTTATATATATATTCTCTAATATTAATACTACTCCATTATTAATTATATAATGAATACTTCTTTCTGTGAAAGTGGCAGTTATAAGTGACAGTTTGTATCGAAACATACCGTCGCATGCTCTATTATGCTTAATTGGCATTCCTTGCATGTTGGTTTAAACGGTATTTTATTATCTTCCGTTCGATAGCTGCCTCCGGAGCGAGGCGGGAAGATATAACTTAATAACATTATTTGGACCAGATATCGGCAATCTGAAAAATACATCGTTAAACTTTATTTTTTCCACTACGACGTTTTATTACTTATATAGAATATCAAAAAATACTATAAAGTCTCTATACGTACTTTCGGAAATATCGTCAGCACCCAGCAGATCGGTAAGTGCTTTTGCTTTCTTCGCAGTGCTGTCTGAAATTTTCGTTGAACACCAGTCGAAATCGTACTTTCGGAAATATCGTCAGCACCCAGCAGATCGGTAAGTGCTTTTGCTTTCTTCGCAGTGCTGTCTGAAATTTTCGTTGAACACCAGTCGAAAAATTTTGTCCAATCAGTGAAGATATCCTGCACTTTATAGAGACGGTTGACATCAATTGCCATGAGCACATGTCCATTTGGGTCTGACATTATTGGATATTTATCCATATATTCTGCAATCGTTCACTACGACGTTTTATTACTTATATAGAATATCAAAAAATACTATAAAGTCTCTATACGTACTTTCGGAAATATCATCAGCACCCAGCAGATCGGTAAGTGCTTTTGCTTTCTTCGCAGTGCTGTCTGAAATTTTCGTTGAACACCAGTCGAAAAATTTTGTCCAATGAGTAAAGATATCCTGCACTTTATAGAGACGGTTGACATCAATTGCCATGAGCACATGTCCATTTGGGTCTGACATTATTGGATATTTATCCATATATTCTGCAATCGTTCCGTTGCTACTAATTAATTGTTTATAACGATGCAGAGATGTAATTTTCCAATTATCAACGATATTATTGGATATTTATCCATATATTCTGCAATCGTTCCGTTGCTACTAATTAATTGTTTATAACGATGCAGAGATGTAATTTTCCAATTATCAACGATCTGTTCCCATGGTTCGCGATTGTGTTTCAACCACATAAGACTCTTTTCTATGTCAGCTGTAATAATCGAATTTATACATATATAAATACATTATTATATTTATTGACATTATTGGATATTTATCCATATATTCTGCAATCGTTCCGTTGCTACTAATTAATTGTTTATAACGATGCAGAGATGTAATTTTCCAATTATCAACGACCTGGTCCCATGGTTCGCGATTGTGTTTCAACCACATAAGACTCTTTTCTATGTCAGCTGTAATAATCGAATTTATACATATATAAATACATTATTATATTTTTCCCATGGTTCGCGATTGTGTTTCAACCACATAAGACTCTTTTCTATGTCAGCTGTAATAATCGAATTTATACATATATAAATACATTATTATATTTGTAAATTCAGTTATTATTACCCAGTAATAGGCGCTCAATGATTTTACCTATGTAGTGCCGTTTTTACGTACTACGGAGCTTAATAGAAATTAGAATTTCCCCGAATTTTCATTGAGATTTAATATTATTAAAATAAAAAATATGTTTGTCTACTGACAGTGATAATGCGATGCAAAGATTAAATCAACTGAGAAAGATGGGTAAGTACGAAAAATTAAAAATTTAAAGATTTTTTTAGATAAATGATATACGGCAACGGTGATAAAAAAATATTTTTCTCGGGATGCTTTGTTGCAATATTTGAGCTTGTAAAATAAGTATTGAGAACGATTTGAAAATTGACGTTTTGCGTCACTGACATCTTATGAGAGGTTAAATTAGTGTCAAACAGAAAAAAAGCCACTATTCACCTGCGATTTCTTCGAGAGAAATGTCCAACTCTTCCTCAGAGTGTTCTTCGTTCTTCGGGTCGAATTTTTTTAATTGTTTTT
>MVJL01006632.1:0-11140 GCA_002156465.1 Macrocentrus cingulum | reverse complement strand
ATACGGCTCTTTTAGACAACAAAAAAAAATACTAATTGATTGCAAATTTTGTGCGGAAGACGCGTGTATCATTGTACGGACGAGTGGATAGTTGTAAATCGGAAATTAATTACAAAGTACGTGTACTAGCTGAAATCGGTGATTAACTGGAACATGTGCATTACAAACGGCGTTTCACCGGTTGATGACCGGCTCAAGTTCACCTGTGTACTAGCTGAAATCGGTGATTAACTAGAACATGTGCATTACAAACGGCGTTTCACCGGTTGATGACCGGCTCAAGTTCACCTAACCTCAAACACTCGTTTACGATTGAGTCAAAACAAACGAAATTCTCTCTATATTATTCCTATAAAGTGACTCTTTAGGTTAATTATCGATTAGTTAAAATAATTTCAATGCCTAAAAACTTATAACTTATTTCTTTGCACAGTTTATTAATAATATTTGTTGAGCGGTCATTAACTGGAACAGGGCCGGTCATTAATTCGTGATGACCGGTCATTAACGGGTGTTTTTTACTAATGCAACATTTCTTTAGATTTTTGTGTTTTTACTATATTTTAACTGTTAAAAAAAATTATAAATCGAAAATATAATGTTCAAATGATATAATTATGCGCTCATTGAGGCTTGAACACGAAAAATTATTTAAATAGCAATCATTTTCCGCCAAATTTCCCTTATCGACTCGTACATTAACCCTGTAAAAAATTTTTTTTATAAATTAATTGAATTAATTTTTTTAAAGACTGTATTAAAAATCGAGCTTACACTGAACTTTCAAATTTATATATAATATTTTTTATCATCAATAATTTACACAATTGTAAAATGAAAAATAGTTTTTTGATTTTTTTTAAATTTTTAGAATGCTAAAAAGTTAATAGATGAAAAAGATTAAAATTCTCATATTAAAAACAAAGTATTAGTAATATAAAAAATTAAATTTTTCTAAAATAAAACAAACAGGTTGGACAATGATATACCAAAAGATAAAATTGAAACCGAAATCTATCCGAGGGATCAAATGCACTAGAATTAATTCAGTGGATCATTCATTCTGCGGCTTTTTCGGGCAATTCTGGTCAGTGGTCACGTCTAGCTTGGAAGATCGATGGCGATTAAAGTGGAGTGGTGTCTATATAACCGGCGCACATGAATTCCAACCTCGGTGAGGGGAAGAAAGGGGTCAGGAAGAACCTGGCAAACATTATTCCCTCCGAGTACTTCATTGCAGTGCTCACAATAGTTGATATATCGAGTGATACTCTAGGAAAAAAATTTAACTAAATAAAAAAAAACACATCAGAGCAAACTTTCTATGCATCACACCTGTCAAACTGACATTTTTCGTCGATAAAGTAGAAAAAAGTAGTAAAAAAAAAATTCTAAAACTTTTTTACCGACAGATATGGTTGAAAAAAAAATTGTTAATTTTGTTTATAATTTATTCAGACGCTAAATTCCATCTAAATTTGTTTAAATAATTTTTTTTATTTATTATAGTTGCAAGAAAAATAGAATAGTATATTACACTACAAGTGCAGAAAGTTGAGATTCCTGCACTGCGCGCCATGATGCCCGAGGCGCGCCTCTGCCACGGCATAAAAGTGAGGCTTTCTGCCGCGAAATCGCAGCCGAAACCTCGTACTTTCGGCGGGGGTAGTAAGAAAAAATTTTTTTTTTAGCGCCTGCCACGGTGAAAATGAAGATTTTACACTTACATCTCACGTCAAATCGCACCTCGATGCTCGACGACATGGTGGGGTAGGCTGGATGATTGGCCTCGCATCGGATAAGCTGCCCATACCTCGAGCGATCGGCCTCAATGTCGCAAACACTCTTGGTCGACCACGTTCTCGGATTATCAATCTCTGTGGCGTTTACCTGCGGCCTCAGGGTCCTCAACTCCGTTTCCCTCAAATACCTGCGGGCACATTTGCGAATTTGCATTTCCAATACGCTACTGTAATAACTACAATTCAAGCCAGGAGCGTTTCCAAGCACTAAGCGTTTCCAAGCACTCATTGTCCGCTGGAGCTGCCCTGAGGGTTTTTATATGATACCGTGGAGCTTTGATTTTATTTTTTTTTTGTTGGATTAGTTAAATTAGTCGCAAGGACTTTTTTTCGGTGAAATATTGAACAAGAGAAAGGTAACACGCGTTCTATAAACAAAGTTTTGCGCAGAGGGATTTTTTTTTTACAGTTATCTCAAAAACTATTGAGGTTAGAAAAATTTTTATTGATAGCTTTTTTAAAGATTGAAAAATGTTCTTTAAAAAAGGTTTCAAGTAAAATTTTTCTAGGTCTGACTGTTTTTGAGATTTTCGCAGAAATAGAAAATTTTGCATTGGATAAAAAAATTCATTAGGGTGTGACTTTCTTTTGTGATTATTTCGAAAAATATTACATTTAGAAAATTTTCAGAAGCTTTTTTTGCAGTATGAAAAACACCCTTAAAAAATGTTCAGGGTGAAAATTTTTTTAATGCCATTATTTCCAGAGATATTTACAGAAAAAATTACATTTTGAATAAGACGATGATTTTCGCTTGCGATTATCTCGGTAAATATTCGATATATTAAATTTTTGGTTGAGTACTTTTTTAAAGAAAATTTTATAATAAATAAAAACATCCCCTTGAGTTTTTACCGTACAGTCAATAGTTATTGAGATATTTTGAAAAAAGTAAAATCTTGTTACATAAAATTTTTCTCAGAGCCTTTTTTTTATTCATTCTTTTCGATAGTTTATTTATTGCGTAAAAAATTCAGATGTAAAATATTCTTACAGGTATTTTTAATATCATAAAAAAATATTTTTCGTATACTGCATACAAATGCCGCATATATCGCAAAAATTCCGAAATCCACTGTATAGACACTTAATCTCACGAATATCTTGCACGTCTCGTCAGCAAGCTTTTCCACTCTCACGATGGAAATTCATCCTTCGAGCGTGTGCACACTATAGACCTTCTTTCCCGAAGATTTCGCCGGCTTCGTCGAATATCTTATACCCACACCGCCGGCAGGATATCGTCCAGGCACGCGGCGGGGATTTTCCTCTCTCTGATGTATACTTCCTATGAATAATCATGATTTGTTCTACATCGTGCATATCACGCTAAATTCTACCTCACTTCATATATCCCACGGTTAATATATATTTACACACGGAAATCACACGCTCGACGAATTGTAAACATGAAAAAAATTTTTTTTTATGCAAATGTGCAAAAAAAAACAATTTTCACGTGTTTATTTATTTGTTTTCTGCACGGCACCTGGCTTTTTTATTCACTGCTTGATTTGAAAACTATTTTTTTATGTGAAAAAATTTTTTTTTCAACTATTCTTTAATTTAAATTGTTTTTTTGACATTTTTTTAGGAAGAAAAAATATAGAATTTTCAAGCGAATTAAGCACACGATTTTAAATTTGAGCCTGAATTTTTTTTTTGCACTTTCAACCTATATATACGTTTCAGCTGCTGAATGCCAAAACAGACACACACACATGTATACACAAATTCTGCGATAAATTCTTCACAGAGAGAATAAAACGCTCTACAATCGAAACTCTCTTCTATTCTGAACAAAAAAATCGACTCTTCGTATTTTTCAGTATAAAAATCCCATTCGTTTGTTTCAAAAACCATCCGAATTTTATTTTTTTTTAATCCTCTGGCAATTTTTTATCGTGCTTTCGTCGTTGCGGGATAAAAAAAAATTATTCATCGAACATTTTGATCTCTTGAAACGCTACGAAACGAACGACGCAATTATTTGCGGCTCTGTTTCTCCAATCTCGAGCTCGTATGTCGTGAGAAAACGGCAGTAAATTGCAGTTTAAATTACTGTTGACAGCCGGAAATTCATTTATCACTTTGATTCATTTATGTGCCTGTATTGGTTGTTTTTTAATTTAATTTTTTTTAAATAATTTATTAGACAAGTTCAATATTTGAATGAAAAAGCTTATTATGGGCTTATTGCAATTTTCCTTTAATTAATAAAAAATACTCTCTTTCCTAAAATCGAAAAAGTAAATTTTTTAAAAATTCTGTTTTACCGATAAAAAATTCCATTAAAAAAAATCGAATCAAAGACTTGATTTATTCGATTATAATTCAATCAAATATTTTTATTAATTATCAAAATTGTAAAAATAAAAGTCTCAAAAAATCCTGTTTTATCGACCGAATTTTTTTTCTTTTAATTAAAAAGTTCATCATTTTTATTAATTATAAAAATTTCGAAATTAAAAAAAAAAACCTCAGAACAGCCTGTTTTATTGATCTGACTATTTTCATTAATAATAATAATTTTTTCGAGTAAAAAAAAAAAAAATTCTTCACAAATTCCTGTTTTACCGTCGAAACTTTTTTATTTAAAACTCCGAAAAAAAAAAATTATATTGTCAAAATTTTTTTTAAACCAGTAATGACATTTAATTTATTACAATGTTAATATTTCTAATGAAAACAAAAAAATAAATAATCTTGCAGGAACGAAAAAGAGAAGTAAATCCATACGTACAACGATTACGAACCATTTAATTAGAGGCGGAGGATTCCCATACCGGGCTGTGCAAGTGAGAGTAGCGATCTCACCTGCTCGGGCAGTGACGTTGCCACCGGGAAGTATAGTTGCACCTGCGTACTCTATCTGTGGCCGTTGAGGGCTGACTAGAATGAGACAATTAGCGAAGATTAATTCGTAATCCCGTTGATCCCAGCGCAGCGCAGCGAGCTTGAGGACGCCATCGCGCGATGGCGCTGCCGCTTGCTTTTCTCCTCTAAGCGCGCTCATCCGCCGGCCGGATGCATCAACCGATCCACCGGATCTTTCCCTGCCGTGCAAAACATCGCTCTCCATAATGAATAATTAATGATTTATTGACACTGCCAACGCTTGACGTCGATTCGCCCGATCGATCAATGTCTGTGAGTTCACGGTCTGGAAAATCCTCCTGTCGCATAATTGATGAGCTCGTACCAAATTAAAAAAATTTAATTAGAAAATTAAAAAAAAAAAAACAATTTTCAATGAAAAAAAAAATTATTACGATGGAAATAGAGTTGAATACTGGTAAATTCCGTCATTTATTATTTTTTTTTAAAGAAATTTACAATTTTTTGTGTGTACCTCGAACGACAAGTCGTGCCGGCTCAGATGCCAGAGCATCCTGCGTGGTAAAATCACTGGCTGTCACTTGACACTGCCACAATCCGTCGTCAAACTCGAGAGTGGCCGAACGAACCCAGAGAGAGCAGTCGCCCATATCCGGGGAGCCTACCCATTCGTATTTTTTCAGGTGCATTCCAATGGGCTGAAATAAATTAATTTAATATTTAGATTGCGGTTTTCAATTGAAATATCTTCTAAACTATTGAAGATATAAATTTTTTTCAAGAGATCTTTTTTGTAGATAATTTATTTATCTATAAAAAAGGTTCTTATTAAAATTTTTCTAACTCTCATCCTTATCAAGATATTATCTAGTATAAAAGTCAATGATTTTGGCGAAATATCTTATCAAGAAAAAATCAATTCTTTGAATTTTTGCGCTAAAATTTTTTTATTATGCCAATGAAAAATTGTTTAAAAACTCTTTTATAATTAGACGTTATTTTTGCTTTATAACTATATTTAAAATTAATAGAAATATTTTTTTTCCTTTATCGTATAAATATAATTAAAAATTTCCATGATATAAATCCAACTTCAACAGACAATAACAGATAAAGCGAACATATTCTCAAACAAGATTGGATCACGTTTTGGAATGTACATTGAAAAATGTCATTCAACCAATGCATCTGTCACAGATGACGTGCAAACACGTTGACAGGAGCACGAGTGCGTCCGTCACGCGACCTCGCTTTGCCAAGCGCGTCGAAAAGCAAGCAAGAATTCAAGCAAAACGCTTGATAGGTTATGGCACTTCTGCATTAACATTCTGCCCAAGCGCTCACCCCCTTGCTACCCTTGCCGAATTCATGCACGTTCCGTATCGATGAATTTCTGCCATTTGCGTGCAACAAGACAGCAGTCACATGTTTGCATATTTTTTTTTTTCGACACACACAAATCCATCGCCAACTACCCCCGGGCACATCTTGCACAAATAAATCGCAAAATTCATCCCTGTCATAGTGCAAAAACAAAAGAAAATTGAATTTCTGTTTTAATTGAATTCAATTGAATTATTAAAGTCGATTTTTGAGTTACATTTATTGCAGAAAAATTTAATTAGGATAAAAAAAGGGTTGAGTTTAGTGAAAAAAATTATTTCACATAAAAAAAAATTTTTTTATTAATAATATAATTAGGAGAATTATGTTTTGTAAAAAAAAATCGTTAAAATGGGTTTTGAGGGTGATAAATTATGACAGGGGTTGTTTTGAAAAATTTTTTTCCTAATTTTTCAAATTATCGGTTTTTTCATTTATTAATTATTATAACGATTAATTAATAAAAAAATTATTTCACAAAAAAAAAATTATTTTTAAAGGGTGAAACGTATAAATTTAAATTATTCAACAGCCGAACATTAAATTTTTTTTTCTAATTTTTAAAGGGAAAATTAACAAATTTTTTTAAAAAAATTTTTTATTATAAAGTAAATATAAAAATAATGAATTTGGATTTTTATGAGAATAAGGGGTAGTTTTACAGTATAATTTATAATTTAAATATAAAATTTTTTTCTAGAATTTATTTAATGATGTAATGTCAAGTTAAAAAATTTTTTTTATTCAAATATTTTCCCATCAAGTAATTAACTGATGAAAAAAAAAAGTTTAATTAATTAACAAGCAATATTTAGTTGATTAAAAATTTTTTTAATAACCGGGGAGATATTGTTTGTTAATATTTAGATTGCCTGAGGGATTGTGGGGAAATTGCGAGTTTGCTTTAGGAGAATTATATGTAATTATGTAGAGAGAAGCTGCACGTCTGGCCATAGAGGGATCTCTTCCACTGCAGGCCGGGGATAATCCAAGTTTCTACCTCGTCATTGCAGGTACGATGGTGTGTGTATTGTTGGCAAGTGTGTACACGTAGCACACAGTGTCGCTATAGGGTTCCAGAAGGCGCGTGCGACACGTCTGACTCAAGCTCGGCACGTTCTACTGAGATAGTTCTACTTCGGCGCGTCTGAATGCAACTAGGGCTTCACTACTGGGAATCCCTTATTAACTCCATGTTTGACTGCATGCGGACTAGCGCACCATCAGACTTGGTAACAATTACGACCAAAAAAAACTCATAAATTAATTTAACCTACTCTGAAACTAACATTTTTATCGACCGTAAAAAAGTAGTGTGGTCAAACAAGTAGTATAACTCGATGAAGAAAATTTCTAACCGAGGTTTAATGGTAGGTTGATGGTAAAGTTTATTACATCATATTTTTTATACCAGAAAAAAAAAACGTTTTTAATGTTATTATTTTTTAAAATCATTATTTTCAATTAAAATACAACGATAAAGAAAGCTTGTGATGATCAATCAAAAAATGTTTGTTTTTTTCTTAAAACCTAACTATTTTATTGATGAAAATCATTTTTAATATTTCATTCAATTTATTTGTATGATTTTAATTAAAAATTAAGGGTGGGAAAATTTTTTTATTCACCATTTCAAAAATTTTTATCATAATTTATCGATAAATTGATGAGAAATAATTTTTTTCGGGCTTAAAAATCAATGATTTTGATTGAAAAAATCGTGGGATAATCAAACAAGTAGTAGAACCAAGCAAGTAGTATAAATCAATGAAAAAAAATTTTTTTAAAACTTTTTTTTTGATGATAATTTTTTATTTTCATTTTTTTTTTAGCTATTTCCTATACATCAATTTGAGTAATTTATTATAGGAGATATTTTGCTGATGAAAAAAAAAATTAAAAAATACTCGATATTAATTTACCGTCAACCCTCAAGTGTGTCTATAGGGTGAATTACTTCAACCCCTTTTTATACAGACCGGAAATCAAAGTAATACGATTTTTCCGATGCTTTCGTCAATCACATTCGGCTCGTCAATTTAATTTGCTAAACATGGGGGTGGTCGGGGGTGGAAAAATGCGATTTTCGATAGTGTCATTAATTAAGTGGGATTAAAATTTGCGTCACGTTCGTCTCTAGGGCGAGCGCACTTACTTAAAAGTATTACAAGGGGTGGAAAAGAGTCTGTTCGAGGGGGTGGGGGTGGAAAAACCCTTATTTTCTTTCTTTCCTCTCACTCGCTTGGAGAGAAAGAGGGCAGTCACCCCTCCGAGCGGCAATCAACGTAATGCACCCGCAGACTCACCCCCTGCCACCCCTCGTACGCGCGCCGGAAGGTGTATACACGGCTCAGACAGGGCCAAAGGCCCTGATAATACTCGTGATTCAGCTCGTTCCTCTGCAGACGCATCGCCAATCACATTGAGAGCTGGAAAATAGATGGCGCGCGCGAGCTCAAATCGACGAATGGTCAATATTCAACGTGAACTATATTTCAAATTGAATTTCCCAAGCTTTCACGCGCGCCCTTATATTATACCAAATGTGTTTTCATCCAGGAATTATTTATTTTCTCGTTACACGAGGAAAATTAGGTTGGAAAATGTGTTTCATTAATTTTTAAGTATATTTTAGATATAATGAAATTAAGTTTGAGGGTTGAAAAATTGTATTTTCCAGCTTTTAATATAAATGTTATTTTTTTTTTGTCATAATTAAAAACTAAAAGCAGAGTAGAGAACGATTTTTTTCTCTTTTCTTATTTTTAACAGCATTTTTTAGGTTTTTTCTGCTATAAAATAGAATTTAGAAATTTTTCACAAAATTTTTAATTTTAATAATTAGGGTTTAAAAAAAAAAACACTTTTTAGTGAGACAAATTTCTTAACTCTCTTCTTCATTCCATCCCCCTTTGCCTCAGACCCTTAGAAAAATTATCAAAAAATTTTTATGTTTACAAAATTCAGTTTTCATTAGACATTTATTCGAAAAAAAATTTTTTTTTGGTAATAATATTCTATAAAACGATATTTTTACCCCTCCTCTCCCCTACTGAATTATCACCAATTTTAAAATACAAAAATAGTTTTTTAATGAGACGAATTTTTCAAATCCTCTCTTCACCCCTTCGCCACGCCATTTTCGAATGCCCTTTAAAAACGTTTTCAAAAAATTTTTTAGTTCACAAAATTAAATTTATATTGAGCATTGATCTAAAAAAAATTTTTTTATTGAGTAATAACATGTTATTTCTCTGCCCCTTCAATTTTTTCCATCAATTTTAATAATTAATTTCTGTCATAGTTCATAAACACAATTTTATAATCCAAATGTCGATAGAAACGGAATATTTTATAATAAAATAAATAAATAAATAAGAAAATTTGTCAATATATATTGAGTGAATTTTTTTTTCATTATATCAAAGTTAATTATTAATTATTTTAATAAAACCGTGGATCAAATGAATTTTTAATAGTGTAAAATGACAGAATATTCCGTTAGAAAATAATAATGCGTTGATTTAAATATATAGCGTGTTATTAGTGTGTATCCACGAAGTAGGAAATTATTGCGGTGAGATTATTACATGGTTGCAACGGCGTGTAGAGGGATATTTAAAATTAAATCAAAAGCTATATGAGGTTCTAGCGATAAATGAGCTGGGAATCACGGAGACAACAGGCCAGCAGAATATTATTCGTCGTTGCTGTGTGTACATATGTATTTATGTATTTTATGTATATTTATGCTGTATATATATATAAAATCCCAAGGGATAGTTTTCTGCGGCACGAGGAGAATCCGCGGTATTACTGCACCTGCAGGACGCGCCAGGCCCGGGGGTAATACTGCTTGTAGCGAGGCAAAATCATCCCCTTGCTTATTTACATCTTTCATAAATATTCACCCGCGAATGAAACAAACTGCACTGCGAGCAAACACCCTCAGGAGAATGAGGATATAAAAAATATATATATATTCACAACTCTGACATTTGTTAATTATTTATGAAAAAAAAATTCTAAATTTATTGTTTCAAATTAAAAAAAAAAAATTTTTTGTTTTTTTCTTTTATCGGATAAAAAAAAAATCTAAACTTTTCACGGCAATCATTTGCGATTAATTGAATTATGTGATGCATATTTCAATGATTTTTGCATTGATTTTCATTCGGAAAGTGGGGGAGAGGGGTGTGTTTGACGTCAAAAATTGAATTTTACAATTTTTATAGTATGGGAATAATATAAAATGTGATTTTTCGATTTTTCATCTGTATTTTGTTGCTTTAATTTATTTAAAACATTTTACAGTGGGAAAAAAAATTAAAAAATTTGACTAAAAAATTGTTTTTTTTTTTTTTTTAACTTTTTGATTTTTAAACAAATTATTACTTTGAAACAAATAATTATCATTTATTTCAGTGTTTTTAAGTATAAAAAAAATTATCTGTAAAGTAAAAAAAAAAATTATTTATGTTTAAATATTTAAAAAAAAAATCGAAAATTTAAATTTTTCATTAATTTTTTTATTTCAAGTATACTCTGTAAAGTTACAGAATTATAATAAATTAAGTAAATAATGAAATTAATAACAAACGGGTAAAATTAGGAATTTTTTTTTATTTATAGGTTTTTAAGCGGAATCAGCTGAAATTTTCATTGTTGCCTTTTGTGTATGACGGAAATTCCAGCCGGTGGGAAAACTTGCCAGTATGTACATGCAAATGAGGAAAATTTCCGAGACACATGCATATATACACGCTACTTGCGCACATGACAATGCAATAGCGCGGAGGAAATGTGTCCATATGGGTCCACTTGGCTAATCCCGAGTGGCGCTAGTATACGCCACCATGGAAAGCCTTGCATGTAGCTAAAGTCAAGTTGTATTTCGCACAAATATTTGGCTCATCCGGCAAACGGCATAATCGCCAAATTTGTCAACAGCACGGCTGTCGAGACGCCCCACTAGAGAGTTATAGCTTTGTGTATCTTGCCTCCCACTCATCACTGCACTCTGACTCCTCATCAACCGAACCATAAAACGAAAACTTTCCGTCCACTCAAGCCACGACATTATCATAATAATTGTCTACCCCCCCCCCCCCCCCCCC
>MVJL01006630.1:0-13449 GCA_002156465.1 Macrocentrus cingulum | reverse complement strand
TATTTTTCGAACCATTGCTACGACGCTTACAGATTGTTACTGGAAATTTTTGGTTTGTTGCAGATAAAAACCAATAAAAACCAATTCAACAGCCAAGACTTTTGTTTTTCATTTTTTTTATCAAAATCGTTATCACTTCTAAAAAAAACCTGCACTCAAAATTCTGTTTTTTCAACTGATAATTTCGTATCATGAGGCGAAGCTATTTATTATATCAACTTATGTAGATAAATACCTCTCCACCAAATAATAAACCACGGGCCGTACGCTTTTATCGTTTTTAAAGACGATCGACAGCTCAGTACACCTCTAATACATTTTTGTCGAACAGTTGCCTCTAAAAAATAGTCACAAAACACGACAGAAATATAAAAAAATAATATGTGAGTATACTTAGCTCAGTACACCTCTAATACATTTTTGTCGAACAGTTGCCTCTAAAAAATAGTCACAAAACACGACAGAAATATAAAAAAATAATATGTGAGTATACTATTCGATCAGTAAACTGATACACTTCAAAATTAATGATAATTCCGTACATATTTAAATCCAAATTGTGTCAAGAAAAGTGAATTTTTTGATAAAAATTTTTCAAAGGTATTGCGCAGCACGATGGGCTTGGCCACAAACCTGCAAACAAATTATTTTGTTACTCATCCCAACAATAGTCGCCCTCCTCAGTGATTCAATCGAGGCATCTCCAGTTGATGCGAAAGCACGGGAATCGTTGGATAAATCTCACGGTGAGTTTTGCATCAGTGTTTGCATTTTTTCCGGCATTTAACCCCTGCCAATATTTGCAAAAACCGTGAAAAAAACAAAACGACATGATTTTTTTGTTCAAACTCCATAAAACTACCAAAGAAGCCATTGAAAAATTTGATACAGTCACGATGTAGCTGACTTTTTTACATTTTTCCAGCTGCTGCTGTCTCGAACGCCACTGTGGACCCGTGCTCTAATTTCTGCAGATTTACTCATACTACAAGTCAAGCTACAGATCTGAGACGTAATCTAGTTTTCGCCAGAGCAACTGAGCTGTTCGACGACATTTTCCTTGACAAAATTAAATCACCGGATGATCCAAAGTTCCTGACTAGCATCCAAAATCTGTACAAAGCCTGCGTGAAGAAAGGTGAATTCCCATCATCTTAAAAACAAAAAACAGAACAATAAAATAGACATTTATTGTTCTGCTGCAGATTTTGCAGACATCATGAATGGGGAGAGTCTGAATGAGTTCCTAACACTGCTAGGAGGCTGGCCCGTCATCGAGGGCGACTGGTGGTTTGCGGAAGCTGTTTCGTGGCGTGAATTGCAGATAAAACTGTCCAAAATGGGCTTCGAAGGTTTCATCAAAACCTACTACTCGGATGAGGACAATTCTGTAAGTAGTTCACACAAATAATCAACCGGACTCTTCTCACTGTGACAAAACTTGTTGCAGATGGTCCTTGTCCCAGCTAGCAATATGTTTTTAGGAAGTTCGAATGATTCTTCAGAAAGGGATTTGAAATCCCATGTAGTTGGAACTGTTGAGTTCATGGGAGCTAATGATGATGTTGCTATGCGAGAAATCCAAAAGGCTGTGAACTTAGAGATCAATCTAACTCAAGTAAGCCAACCCGTTCGATAAATAATGCTTTTATACTGGAAATTAAACGTTAATTCATCGTTCGACCAAATATTTACAGGTTGCTTTCCATAATAATGATGATTTGTCGTACCAAGTAGATCTGAGGAACCTTGAAAGTATTTTTAACACTTCGACAAAGGAAGTGATGCACTTCTTCCCACTGCATTTTAATCTGTCACGGGATCGTCTTCAGTTGGCGGAAAAAAAACTATACAAACTCCGAGATATTTTGGATAATGCCCCGATTAAAGATGTTTTCAACTACGCACTGGCGCGTTTGGTTGTAAATCTAACTGCTTACTCCGGAGATCCACTGAAAAAGATGGTGCAGTGTAACAATTTTATTGCAGCCAGATTTCCCGAAGCTCGGGAAATCCTTTTTGTTCGAAAATATCTGCATAAAAACACAAAGAAATCGATCGAAGACCTGATACACCTGGTAAAGGAGAAAGTGGAGGTGGAAGCTGCAAAGGTAAAAGTAATTTTATTGCTTACAGTGAAGTAGAATAAAATTTTGACCTTATTTTTCAGCTCAACCGAAAACCCGAAATGGTTAGAAATAGGGCTTACGTGGATGTGCCCCACATTGATAGTTTTTCTCCCTCTCTGGGTTATCCGGATGAATTTTTTGATGATCAATTGATTGACGATTACTTTGAGAATCTTGAAATTCACTCGGGCAATTTTTACGACGGACTGTTTGACTACATCCGATTTAAATTAGCAAAACCCAAAGTTCCATCTTTCGATTTTTGGGAAAGTTTGAGAGCTTATGTCCTACCTCATAAAAACATTCTATCGGATCGCTGTAAGTAAAATATTGTCATCTTGGCACGTCTCATTCCATCGCCAATTTAATTTCTGAAATATTTTTAACAAATTTTGGAATTGATTTTTTTTAGACATTTCAGCAGTGCAAATTTACACTTACTTTGATGAATATACACCGAAGTACATGCTCTACGGAGAATTGGTTTCATTAATAGCCAAGACCATCACCAGATCTGTCACGATCAAAAATCGCATGCACAATAATTTCATCCAAACGCCGCAATTTAAATACCACATTAAGCGCTCCCTGGAACGACGGATCGCCGAGTGGCCAACGCAAATAGCATACTCGCTGTACAGTGATTGGTTGGATAACCACGGACCAGAACCGACACCTCCAGAACTGCAGAACTACACAAATCGGCAGATATTTTGGATTCATCGGTCCCACTTGGAGTGCCATCATGAAAATTCGTCAAATCAACGTTGGGCTAATAACTGTGGTCTTCGTCGAGATTTTAAATGTACTGGTTTACATTGAAAGCTCACCATTCCCCCATATCCAGATGGATCTGTACTAATTTATATGATTTCAAATTCTCAGTAGCTTCGAAAAACGAAAAAATAAATAAATACATTAAAATTCCAGATGGTAAAGAATTTGTTTAGTTCGTACGAGTATAAAGCAACCTCGACTGATATTCTCAAATTTTTTTCGACAATTGATAATCGATCTATATACTGATTAAAGCTATAAAAAAATTATTTTATCAAAGTCGTAAACATTCTTACGAATAAAACAATGTAGACTCTACTTTGGGTTTTTCCAGCCGTGGTTTTTCACATGCCGTCACACACAATCAAGACCCCCCACCTTTCTGAGCGTATGAAGCACACGACCAGTGTGCACCGCCTCAGTGAACCGCTGTGAACTCGGACGAAGAGTTTATAAAAAAAAACCATGGGCGTGCCGATTAAACCAGAAGCGACGAGAGAAATCAAAGTGTGAGTACCAATCGCCAAGTATTCTCTTATTTCTAAAGTGTATGAATTTCTTCTCGACATGTTTTTGAGATATCCAAACTCCGTCAGACAAATTACGCAATTACTTTGACACGTTGTTGCGTATTTTGGGACATACCGCGTTCGGATAATCTCACTTCAATCGTATTAAAAAGAGTTTAATTCCTTCTGTGGCTCGTCATATAAACTGGACAATGGAAATTAACGTCCGCACATTTATTTATGTCTTATTTATATAGATATGTCTGTTTGAATAAGCATTTTTAACGTACTGACAAATTTTTTTCTGAAATTAACACCGAATTAAGTCGAGTAATTCATAAAATTAAAGAAAATTGTCTAGAAAAGACCATAAAAAATTATATATCAAATTTTATGGATAGGAAAATGGGGAGATTTTCAAAAATTCACAGAAGGATCTTATAGAATTGAAAAAGAAAAGAATTATTTAAGAAAAAAAATTACATTGTGATCAGGATATGAAATTTTTTAAAGAATTTTTTAACGAAAATTTTGTTGGAAAATTAGCAGTGATCGGGGAAACATGTATTTTTTTTTCACGGAAATGATTTCAGACATCATTTCCGGTTATAGAAAAAATTTCAATTATTAATTTTTTATTTTTTAGTTATGAATTTACGAGGCTTACGCGTTTTACTCAGCCATTGATCGTGTTTCAATTTCTTCGGGATATCCTGATGAATTTTTCAATGATAAAAAAATTACAGACTACTACAAAAATCTGGAAATTCATCCGAAAAATTTTCTCTCCAAATACTGTTGAATTATACTCGATACAGAATCGATTCCGAGTGCCGTAAATCGCTTGATTTTCAAGGAAACCTGAGAGGATACGTCACACAAACCAGCAACATTTTTCAAAGTACAGACACAAAATTTTTATTGTAACCGAAAATTCAAATTTTATTTCAACGTAAGAAAAAACCTGCAGGACACGATTGAAAATTTTTTTTTTGCTTTATATGTATTTAAAGTTGATTAAATATTGGAGAAACTGAGGACAGAAAAGACAACTCAATACGTGAGTATACCCACAGATTTATTTTCAACACAACGTGTCAAATACACCTCAAATTTCTACAACATTTTATAACCGCGATCTCCGTCAAGATTTTGAATGTGGTCGTTTCCATCAAAATCTAAATTCCTAAATTAGTTATTTTTTGCTGATAAAATTTTGTAGATAAAAATTAAGTCTCTGCGGAAAAGCTGTATATTAAAACGAAATAAAAATACTAAATGAAAGTTGTTGCATGAAAAAAGCCACAGGTATTCGAATTAATAATTCTTATATAATTAAATATTTTTTTAGACATTGTTGCGAAGCTTGCAGTTGACTATTCGACAATTTTTGTTTATTGCTGCGATAAAAAGCAGTGAAAAAAAAAATCCAACAGCCAAGTTTTTATTTTACTTTTATATAAAAATTTTCATAACTGCTGAAAAAATAGTCTACACATAGAATTGTATTTTTTTCCAACTGATGATGTCTTATCATCCAAGTTATTGCCACATATCTCAGACACAAACAGCTCTCTTGTCGTTGTCATGTAAATGGCATAAATGTGAGTTTTGCAATCTCTTTTACAACAGTTCGAATTTTTTTCTATCCTTTTTACAACTGTTAGATCAAAACAGTGGATTGTGCTTCGACGGTAAAGCCAATGTATGTGTGCGCACTTGTAGTGGGGTTATTTTGGTAGTAGGGTTATTTTTTTGGGAGGTGGAAAGTGTCGTTTTATTGGTTATTTTATTACACGTTGGACGTCGTGTCACCTTTATGTCAAGCGAGTGAGTTTACCTTCTAACTGGAAAAAACTGGGTTCTACTAGCTTTATTCGATTACACTTGATAAAAAATGGAACTATAGTTAAAAATAAAAGTGTGAAGAACAATATACAATAAAATGAAATAAAACAAGGTACGAGCGAAAAGATTTCTTGACATCGTGAAGCAATAAACCACGTATCGTGCGCGCGCTTATCGTTGAATTATCGAAAAAGCAATTAACACCTCAGTACATTTATGAACTGTTCCCGTGAAATACAGTTGTCTCTGAAAAATAGTCACACGAAACATTATAGAAATTACAAGAAATTAATATGTAAGTATGCTCCGATATTCCATCACTCTGATACACACTGATATCTACAACATTTCAACCCATATATCCATCTAAATTGTATTATAACAAGTGTATTTTTCAATAAAAATTTTTCAAAGGTATTGCACAGCACGACTGGCTCGGTCATTCATCTGCGAAAAAATCGTTTTGTTACTCATCCCAACAATAATCGCCCTCCTCAGTGATTCAATCGAGGCATCTCCAGTTGATGCGAAAGCACGGGAATCGTTGGATAAATCTCACGGTGAGTTTTGCATCAGTGTTTGCATTTTTTCCGGCATTTAACCCCTGCCAATATTTGCAAAAACCGTGAAAAAAACAAAACGACATGATTTTTTTGTTCAAACTCCATAAAACTACCAAAGAAGCCATTGAAAAATTTGATACAGTCACGATGTAGCTGACTTTTTTACATTTTTCCAGCTGCTGCTGTCTCGAACGCCACTGTGGACCCGTGCGATAATTTCTGCAGATTTACTTACACTACAAATCAAGCTGCAAATCTGAGACGACATCAAACTTTTGCGGAGGCAACTGAGACATTCAACGAAATTTTTATTGAGAACGAGAAATCAGCAGACAAACCAGAGTTCCTGACTGACATCTTAAATTTGTGGAGAGCCTGCGTTGAGGAAGGTGCGTCCCCATTGTCCTAGTATTAAACTAAAAAGAACAAAAAAATTCACTTATCACTCTGCAGGCGCTATCGTGCCACTGGATTTGGGCAGTCTGCGAGAGATTTTCAAGCTGCTCGGAGGCTGGCCCGTCGTCGAGGGCGACTCGTGGTCTGCGAAAAATGGTTCCTGGCGTGAACTGCAAATAAAACTCTCCAAAATAGGCTTCGAAGGTTTTATCCAAACCTACTACTCGGATGAGGACAATGTTGTAAGTAGTTCACACGAAAAATCAACCGTTTCGTGGATCTTTATTTCATCAAAAGAGCCACTCACCCGCGACGAAACTGGTTGCAGATTGTCCTCGGCCCGGCTAGCGACATATTCTCGAGTTTAAACGATTCATCGAGAAATAGTTTGCAACAAAAGATGGTTAAAATGGCTGTGGACATGGGGACTAATAAGGATCATGCCGAGCGAGAGATTCAACAGGCTATGAGCTTACAGACTCTTCTTGATGGGGTAAGTCTGCTCATTCTTAAAATCAGAGTTGATGCTTCGAAGCGAAAATCAAGCATTAATTCATGTTCCGACGGTTATTAGCAGGTTGGGCTTCGTGATAACAATTATACACTGTCGTACCAAGAGGATCTAAGAAACCTCACAGGCTTTTTTAACACTTCGACGAAGGAAGTGATGCAATTATTCCCACCGCACTTCAATCTATCGCGGAATCGTCTTCAGTTGGCGGAAACAAAATTAAACGAACTCCAAATTCTTCTAGATAATGCACCGATTAGAGATGTTTTCAACTACGCTTTCATGCGATTAATTGCGAATTTAACTTTGTTCTCCAATAATGCATGGGATAGAGTGGAACAGTGCATGGATTTTGTCTCAACGAGATTTCGAGAGACACAGGAGATGATTTTTGTTCGAAAACATCTCAATAAAAACACAAAAAAATCGATTGAAGAACTGATAAGCCTGGTGAAGGAGAAAGTGAAAGAAGAAGCTGCAGAGGTAAAAGTAATTTTATTGCTTATAGCGAAGTAGGATGAAATTTTTACGCTATTTTTCAGCTCAACGAAAGATCCGAAATGGTTCAAAACAGGGCTTACGTGGATGTGTCCCGCATTGACAGTTTTTCTCCCTCTTTGGGTTATCCAAATGAATTTTTTGATGATCAGTTGGTTCATGATTACTACGAGAATCTTGAAATTCAATCTATAAATTTTTTCAATGGACTGTATAATTATACCCGATTTAAATTAGCAAATCCCAAAGTTCCATCTTTCGATTTCCGGGAAAGTTTAAGAGCTTATGTCCCACCTGATGACAACATTCTATCGGATCGTCGTAAGTAGAAAAAATTCTCATTTTGACACGTCTTATTCCATCGCCAATTCAATTTTTTAAATATTTTAAAAGAATTTTCAAATTGAAATTTGTTTTAGACATTTCAGCAGTGCAACTTTACATTTACCTTGATAAATATACACCGAAGTACATGCTCTATGGAGAATTGGTTTCATTAATAGCCAAGACCATCAGCAGATCTGTCACGATCAAAAATCGCATGCACAATAATTTTTTCCAAACGCCGCAATTTAAATACGACATTAAGCGCTCCCTGGAACGACGGATCACCGAGTGGCAAACGCAAATAGCATACTCGCTGTACAGTGATTGGCTGGATAACCACGGACCTGAACCGACACCTCGAGATCTGCAGAACTACACGAATCGGCAGATATTTTGGATGTATCGGTCCCACTTGGAATGCCATCATGATTGGATAACCACGGACCTGAACCGACACCTCGAGATCTGCAGAACTACACGAATCGGCAGATATTTTGGATGTATCGGTCCCACTTGGAATGCCATCATGAAAATTCTTCAAATCAACTGAACCGACACCTCGAGATCTGCAGAACTACACGAATCGGCAGATATTTTGGATGTATCGGTCCCACTTGGAATGCCATCATGAAAATTCTTCAAATCAACGGTGGGCAAATAACTGCGGTCTTCGTCGAGACTTCAAATGTGGTCGTTTTCATTAAATAATCATTTTTTGCCGATTAAATTTTCTAGAGCACAAATCAACGGTGGGCAAATAACTGCGGTCTTCGTCGAGACTTCAAATGTGGTCGTTTTCATTAAATAATCATTTTTTGCCGATTAAATTTTCTAGAGCACAAAAACTCTAAGTATACAAAATTTTTTACAATAATATTCAACCAATCCAATTTTTCAAAACCTAAATCATAATCAATCATTTTTTGCCGATTAAATTTTCTAGAGCACAAAAACTCTAAGTATACAAAATTTTTTACAATAATATTCAACCAATCCAATTTTTCAAAACCTAAAACAATTTTTTTCATGACAATCAAAATTCTAATTTTTCAGTTTATTAGAAATATTAATTAAATTTCCAACTAAACAAATTTCTTTCTTTATTTCCGTATTTTATTTATATTGCAAAATATCAAAATTCTAATTTTTCAGTTTATTAGAAATATTAATTAAATTTCCAACTAAACAAATTTCTTTCTTTATTTCCGTATTTTATTTATATTGCAAAACATTGCAATAAAAAATTTTTTGTCTCTCATTTTCAAAAATAAATTTCATTTTCCGTAAATTCACTTGAATATTTCCATAATAAATTATTATATTGTTAAATTTAAACAAAATCCTCGCAGAGACATAAATTTGTTCAAGGTGCATATTTTTCCGTAAATTCACTTGAATATTTCCATAATAAATTATTATATTGTTAAATTTAAACAAAATCCTCGCAGAGACATAAATTTGTTCAAGGTGCATAAAATACTTTCTCGGTTTTACGATTCATGAATATTCTATATTTTGCGAAAATGCGACACAGTGACTGTAAAGTGCTCTATATCTGGTATTGTGTGGTGCATAAAATACTTTCTCGGTTTTACGATTCATGAATATTCTATATTTTGCGAAAATGCGACACAGTGACTGTAAAGTGCTCTATATCTGGTATTGTGAGTGATAAGGAAATTTTATAGGGTTCATATGAACGTTCTCAAATGACCGCAAGTAATTAATTCTCATCTCTAAAACGCAGGAGGTTCGTTATCCTCAAGGTCTATAAGGAAATTTTATAGGGTTCATATGAACGTTCTCAAATGACCGCAAGTAATTAATTCTCATCTCTAAAACGCAGGAGGTTCGTTATCCTCAAGGTCGGCCGTTTCGTTATAGTTTGATGCAGAAGCAAACATGAGATCCAAGTGACGCGCATAATTATTTACACTTGTGCCCGCTATTGTTTGTATTATTATATCTGGCTCGCGTGTGTCATATATATATGGATTAGATAAATGACCAGATGCCTGCGACGAATCCTTTTACACTTGTGCCCGCTATTGTTTGTATTATTATATCTGGCTCGCGTGTGTCATATATATATGGATTAGATAAATGACCAGATGCCTGCGACGAATCCGTCACAAGTGCAACAACCCGTGAAGCGCCATGCTCTAATGAGATCGTAGAAAACTATATATATATGGATTAGATAAATGACCAGATGCCTGCGACGAATCCGTCACAAGTGCAACAACCCGTGAAGCGCCATGCTCTAATGAGATCGTAGAAAACAAGACCAAGGCCCCACTCCAATGCCCAATAGTTTATTTATTTTCAATTACTAGAAAAAAGGCCCACTAGTAAATCATGATAAATCATGATTTTGTTCTTCCTGACGCGTGAAAATAAAACATTTTTGGAGTCAAGTTTTGAAAATAACAAAAGCAGAAAAAAATTCAAACTGTAAAAAAAATTGAGTAACATCAATAATAGTACAGAATTATGGTTCTAATATTTTTGAGTCGATTGAGTTGTTTTTTTGTCGTTAAAAAAGCGATTTTAGCCAAAACTAAGAAAAATCAGAAAATTTTCCCGATTTCAAACCACGCCAAAAAAAAATACATTTTTGATAAAATCGAGTCTATATTAAATGAGATATTTTTTGTAAGTTCAAAAAGTAGTTTTTGGTTGATAGAAAAAATCGCTTGGTTATTAGGTAATATTTATGTAGTAGGAAGTCGATGTGGAAAAAATGGAGATTGAAATAAGTTCAAAAAGTAGTTTTTGGTTGATAGAAAAAATCGCTTGGTTATTAGGTAATATTTATGTAGTAGGAAGTCGATGTGGAAAAAATGGAGATTGAAAAAAAATTTTTTGACGTCAAAGTCAGAGGGAATTTTCGGTTTTTCTGAGTGAAAATGATACACATGATATCTTGAGCTGTATTTTAGTGAACAAGGGAATAAAAAAATTTTTTGACGTCAAAGTCAGAGGGAATTTTCGGTTTTTCTGAGTGAAAATGATACACATGATATCTTGAGCTGTATTTTAGTGAACAAGGGAATCTAGGTCGCTCGTAAATCACGTTCGCTTCGTCTGGTCACTCACAGGCATCTTCGGGTCTCTCGCCACGACGGATGGCAACTGTCAAGAAGAGCTAACTGGTCCCTCTCTATCTGACTCGATTTTCCGGCCTCGAATGCTGAAGAATCTGCCGCTTTTTCCGCTACTATCTAAACGAATGATGCTGTTTTCTCGTCTAAATTAAACGGAAAGCGTGGCCCTTTCTTGCGACTATTCTCTGATCCACAGATTAACACTTGGACATGCCCTTCCACTGCGAATATCCCTGAAGCAAAGCATCCTACGGTATTTTTGTATAGAGCCTTTTTTATAGAACAATTTAAAAGCTTTAAAAAAGGTTATATAGAAAAAGTTTTAATCTTTTATAGTTCTCGAGATATTAGCTATCAAAAAAAAGTAGTTTAGTAAAAGGGTTTTTTGCTAAAAAACATTTTTATCCGAAATTAAAAGGGCTGTAAAAAAGGTTCAATTAAAAATTTTCATATCTCCAATAGTTTTCGAGATATTCTCAGTTAAACATCCGATAAACTTGATTATCAAAAGTGTTTGTAAATACCTATACGAGCATTTATCGACGCTGTGTGTTGTCTTTTCTCTGTATAAGTTCTAATTTGCCGCTCGTGGGTTGGATTATACCGATTAGCTATAGGAGGAAACTTTGATGCTTAATAAACGGCAATATATACGGAGAATATTGCCGCAGTATTATTTCCAAGTCGTATAACAGCGAATGAACGATATACGCTCGTCAGCAGCTGCAGAATAAGGTGGCTTCTGTAGAATACAATAAAACGCAAATATAGTGAGTTGTGAATTTTGTAAAATACAACTTTTATTTTTATATGAAGATTAAACAATATTTTATTCAAAAGTTTCTGGATTAAGATTATAGTTTTTTCTCGTTCAAATAGAATTGAAAGAACAGTATTCAATTACGAATCGTCGGCATATACAGTTAGCATTATTTTAAAGGACACTTATTTTCACATTGAAAGTCACGACGAAAATCCTCAGATCGCAAGACATCGTATAAAAGCTGCTTCTTAAGAAAAGATGGAAGAGATTTATCAAGTTTTTTGCACTTTGAGTGAGCGTAGCTGATCCAAAACATTTGTTCATTCGTGTAGTTTGCCAAACTGCCGAGGACAGGTTCTCTTCCGTGGTTTTGAAGCCACTTTTTGTACAGTAAATAAGCTGGCTGCAATGTCCAATTTATGATAGGTGATACCAATCTTCCACTGGAATTCTGCCAGGTATCTTCAGTGTCCGATGTTTCATTTACAACCTTCAGTATATGAGAGACTAAACACGTATCAGTTGTTTTTAATTCGCTGAAGTGCACGATATAGTCAAGTTTATCAATGTTACTAGCATCGTCTGCAAAAATGCTTCCATAGTTGATATATTTCGGCATATTATCAGCGAAAAGACTATGTAATACTCCAAATGGACGACTTGGAAACCCTGAAAGTTTTTAAGCTTGAGGTTAGCATTGTGACAAATTTAAAGTTCCTCTATATTAAAACTAGACTATGTAATACTCCAAATGGACGACTTGGAAACCCTGAAAGTTTTTAAGCTTGAGGTTAGCATTGTGACAAATTTAAAGTTCCTCTATATTAAAACTAAAATTCATTATAAAAAATTTTACTTACCTGTATAACTGAAAGATGACAATAATCCGTAGGGGAATAAACTGTTGATTTTAGAATTATCGATAGGGGTAGACTCATTTAATGCATATTGTGCATAATTGAAACATCCTCGGAGAAAATCGTCATTTTGTATTACAAGTCCATTGTAATAATTCTCTTGAATGAGTGGTAGACTCATTTAATGCATATTGTGCATAATTGAAACATCCTCGGAGAAAATCGTCATTTTGTATTACAAGTCCATTGTAATAATTCTCTTGAATGAGTTTATCATTCAGATATTGCTCCGGAAGATTTAGAGAAAACTGAATTTTTTCAAAATCAGCGAACACTTTTTGCTCACTTTCATTGTCCAACTTGCCATGGAAAAACTGAAAATAAATTGCTCCGGAAGATTTAGAGAAAACTGAATTTTTTCAAAATCAGCGAACACTTTTTGCTCACTTTCATTGTCCAACTTGCCATGGAAAAACTGAAAATAAAGTATACATTATTTGTTTGACTGTATATGGTTTTTTTTTTCTTTGTAGCATTCAAATTTACAATTTATTGTCCAACTTGCCATGGAAAAACTGAAAATAAAGTATACATTATTTGTTTGACTGTATATGGTTTTTTTTTTCTTTGTAGCATTCAAATTTACAATTGATTTTCCTCACCTTACTGAATTCAGACTTAATAAAGTATACATTATTTGTTTGACTGTATATGGTTTTTTTTTTCTTTGTAGCATTCAAATTTACAATTGATTTTCCTCACCTTACTGAATTCAGACTTTATTTGATCCTTCAAGTCTATCAATAGTTTATTGATGGCATTTTTTGTATTTTTATCAAAATATTCTCGTAGATATCACCTTACTGAATTCAGACTTTATTTGATCCTTCAAGTCTATCAATAGTTTATTGATGGCATTTTTTGTATTTTTATCAAAATATTCTCGTAGATAGAAAATTTCATGGGCGTTTATAAATCTTCTCACGATGAATATATTACACGCTTCTTGTCGTTCTGTTGTATTTTTTGGTAATCGTAAAATGAATTCTGAGATCAAATACATTAAGGCAAAATTAAATACTGTTCGTTTTGGAAAGAATTGTAAACTGGAGGATAGTAGACTCAGTCCTTGATTGGCAATATATCGATTTTTCTAAAAAATTT
>MVJL01006626.1:0-38598 GCA_002156465.1 Macrocentrus cingulum | reverse complement strand
AAAAAAAATCAAATATTTCGTACTTTTATTGTAAGACTGATGGTAAATAAATCGGTTTACGATAATTTTACTATAAACGTATATTTTTTAACATGTAAGAAATCAATTCGTCATCTACCGAATATATCTCTGCGGTAAATATAAATAAATTGTTCTCTCAGTGCAAGAAAATTCTTAGAATTTATTGTGTTTAAAGTGATAATGATTATAAACATTCAGCTTTTGCATGGTATGCTCTATTTTCCCTCTAGAAAATACAAAAAAAATAGAAATATAATTATTCAATAGGTATTTATTGATTAGAAACGATTGGGTTCTGAAATTTAATTACCCAACAATCAGATGGTAAATCACTTTAATATTTGATATCAAGGATGAACAACGATAATATCCAACCAAGTCAAAGACATAGCCCGCGTTCTCATGTTATCGAAATATGCCATCTACAGCACAATCCTCACTAATAGCAATAGAAACCTCAAAGAATTCCTTGTGGATGTCGAAAACCGCAAGGATTGATATGAGCTTTGCAATGGTAAATGGCATCAGCACAAGCAAGATATCCACACGTTGATGCTAAAAAGCTATATAGCCTTGCCCACATCTGGACCACTCAGCACCCAACTTCCATGGATAACCGCGAGCCACGAATTTATGAATCTATGCATACGTAATAGGATGGTAGTGTGGTAGCATATACAGAGGGTGCAGGCAGAAACAGATGTTATCGCCACATAAACGCCGCTCTTTCTCAAACAGCCCGAGGCTCAGCAGGGATTGCTGTTGATAAGAAATCCAACTATTGCGTCTAAATGCTATGGCACGAGTATAGCCCTGTGAATATGTGATTCTCACACTTGCGTAATATTCTCTTTCAACGCCAACAAAATCTCGACACTTCAAACGCGCGAATAAGACGTTTCATATCATCATCTGCAGAAGACAATTTAACGCTGTCTCAGCATGCTGTCGTATTCATAGACGCGCTGCACAACTTGTGCCTGAGTGAGGCGCATAATCTAGCTATATACTGTGTCGTGTATTCATCGTAGTATTGTATTAAAGTCTCTCTCACTCGCATAATGCCTCGCGAAGCGGTAGCTTCATCGCCTCGCTGAGCGTCTTCTGCACGAGAAGCGTCAACACGCGAATCACGTCGCACAGCCGGGACAACTTAGTCGCAGGCACAACTTGCCGTCGTGTGCACACCCCCGAGTGTACATACATACAGCAGACATGGGGGCGACAGTGCAAGTGGTAATGGTTCAAGTTTCGAGGTTGCACCTCTACCGCTCCTTAGCAGCCGCGCCACGCGACACTCTGCTTAGATATTGTAATTAAAATTGGACATGCCCTTGCCAGGCGGCGCCGACGGTAAAAAAAACACATGGTATCTTTGCTCCCCGAGAGACCTGCGCGATGTTAATTTCTTCTGTCGGTCTCTGGCTCGCTGATAAATATTCATCCGTTGTCGCGCTGGGACACGACAGCCTCTTCCATCACTGCACGCTGTGGTCTCTCATTGTGTCAATTGTGATGGGGAAAAGGTTTTAATGGGGTTTAAAGCTAATTAGGAAAAGTTGCGACCAAATTAGACGATGAATTTTTTGCTAGTTTGTTTTTAAGTGCATAAAATGGCGGTTGGGATCATCCGGTGCTGTGAATACTCAAATTGGAATCAATTATATTGAAACACACTGAGAGAAAAATTTGTTAGCAGTGAATTAAAATTTAATAATAGTAAATTTTATATCGAATACGTGGTACAGCTAATATTTAAATAGCGGCATTATTTGTTTCACTTTGAAACAAATAATACGCGATAATGTTTGGAAAGACATTCCCTATAAATTTTCGACAATAATCACTACCATAAAATAATTATTTATTGCTCTTTCAGCCTATTATCTCAATGAAAATTTTGAATATCATAATCGGCTTTTGAGATAGAAATGATTACCTGACTCTTTTACCCCCCGGTTTTTTTTAAAAAACCTTCAAAATTGGTTTTTTAAGGGAATACGCCTATACAAATGGCTCATACAGCAACAAACATCAATTTATTAACAGTTAATAAATCGATCTTAACAGTTGATAAATCTTAACAATTGAAAAATGGTTCTTAGTGTAAAAAAAATCAAATATTTCGTACTTTTATTGCAAGACTGATGGTGAATAAATCGGTTTACGATAATTTTACTATAAACGTATATTTTTTAACATGTAAGAAATCAATTCGTCATCTACCGAATATATCTCTGCGTTAAATATAAATAAATTGTTCTCTCAGTGCAAGGAAATTCTTAGAATTTATTGTGTTTAAAGTGATAATGATTATAAACATTCAGCGTTTGCATGGTATGCTCTATTTTCCCTCTAAAAAATACAAAAAAAATAGAAATATAATTATTCAATAGGTATTTATTGATTAGAAACGATTGGGGTTGTTTTGTGTGTGTTCAATTGAAACCGAAGAGGTTGTGATTGAAACACGCCTGGGTTTTAATTAAAGTATCACAGTAAGAGTAGACTTATTTTAAACAATATATTCCGTTTGTTTGCAAACAATCATGTGACAGAAATAAATACTTTGAGATAGCCTTTATAAACTTAAAAATTATATTTTCCTGTAAATTTGACATGTCAGACATTTATATATACTTCCAACGCCGTAGAGTTGTTTTTTCTTTATTTTCTGTGAAATTTTTAGACGACATTAGACAGATATTGGTTAAATTTGTATTTTTTTCAATAATTTTTTCTTCGGTTTTCAATCAATACTTAAGGTGATTTGTACAAGTTTACATTTTTATGAAAAAATCTTTATTTATATAATACATTTGAAGAGTAATTTGTTAAAACTGATAAAATAACGTCTATTTCGTAGTGTATTGTACAAATTTCAACATAATTATCAATATTTAAGCGTAAAAAAACAACAAAGATTTTTTTGTTGAAACTGTTTAATAGAAAATATTTTATTTAAATTTTCCTGTAGTACCCACGATAAGAGTATTCTAATTGTACTATTATTTTATGATTTTTCACATGAATTTTTTATTAAAATTTAATGAAATCAAAATTTAACTGGTTATAATGTCACTGGAGAATTTTTATTTCGTGTTTTTAAGCGTAATTTTTTTGTTATGTACCTGATTTGATCGACAGCATGCTTTTTTATTATTGAATTTTGATTTTTTTAAGTGTTTAAAAGTATTGAACTAGTAAAAACTACCCATTAGGTTGAATTAAAATTGCAAATTCAATTTTAAAAATAACAAAAATTCGAAAATGAATGCTGTAAAAATGAAACAGTTTTACATTGTTGTATTTTAATTAAAATTATCCAATTTTTTTAAAAGGACTAAAATAAATGCACAAAAAGTATACAATTTACAGTTAAAATTTATTGAAAGACTTTTTTTCCACGTCCATTTTTTAATACTATTACACATAAATATTTCCCATAATACCATCATTAAATAAATTGAAAATTCTTTTTATTTAAACAGACAAAAGCTCCAAATTTATCCAGTGCAGAAATTGAAATTTTAGCAATCAGTAAAAATTGCAAAATATATTTTTTTTTTTTTTTTTTTTTTTCATTGTATAATACCTATAAATAGATTTTTTCAGTTAGAATATAAATACTCGAACATATTTACACACGATATTTGGTTTTATCAGAGCTGAATTGATGATGACGACCCACAAAATAAAACGATAATTATAAAGCGACTGACTGACGGTGTATTAATATGTCCAGTATTGATGGGATTGGTTGGTATATTGAAAGGGTTCTCATTGACAAAATTGATTAAATGTGCTGCTAAATTTAATCAAGTTGCATGGTTAGCTCAATTGCAATTGATGTATACGCTTTGATTCGATATTTTTGCCGACGACGTGATTTAAAATTAGATATTGATTTTAAACAGTTAATAGTTTCTCTGTCTCGCTTGCTCCAACAGGGGTCAAAGCATCGGCGTAACCTCATTAACGTGTAGAGGTATATGTACCCACGCTAAGCAGATATCTGTGCGATTTTGCCGTCGATCGGGCGTTTGCATGCCTCAGAGAAATACAAGCCAGCTCACGTGATGAAGCAGCGATTTGCGTTATGGGCACAGTAAAGACCATATAATACGAGCGAGATCTTCAGTGCATATATTTTCTACCAAATGTACACTAGCCACGCAGAAGGTTTATGGCCCTACTGCGGAAGTCAAAGGGCGTCGCTCGCGTCAGTTTATATGTCTTCAGCATCGCTCGAGTAGTTGATAATCCCAAAATACCAGATTAAATTTATGAACTGCGTTTTCATGCTCGTGAAACTGCGAAAATGATGAAAGTAAATATAAATATCTCAATCTAAATTAACATGTTGTCACTTGAATACGTAGATTATTTGCGAATAATTTAAAAAGAAAAATCGATTAAATATATTAGCATGCTCAGTAAAATAATTGATACCTATATAGGGTGAATTTCGGGACATTTGGTGGAGACGAAAAAAATTATTTTTTATTGTTATGTAATTTCGCAAGAGGGTAGGGTAGACTGGACTCAATTGAAACAATAAAATCTTTAGAATTTATTGTGTTCAATATGTAATAATTATCTATTAAACTATTAATTTTAGCACAATAGTTTTAAACACTATATTCTCCCAAAGAAATTTATATTAAATATACAATGATCGGTTAGATTTTTATAAATAAAAAACTTTCGGCTTGTTTTCTGTTCACATTGACACCTAAAAGGTTGTAGTTGAAAACATATCCTTTGGTTTTAATTGGAAATTTGTAATAAAAGTGTTTTTGGTTTTTGATAGGTTTTAAGGGATAATGTTTATTTGTTTAATTCATTTTTGTAGCTATTTCTCAAAGTTTATACACTATTATTTAACGTAGTATATCGTCCAAATTTATACGCAATATTTACAAGTGTGAAATTAGAAAAAGAAAACAGTAACGCCTATATATTACTTCCGACACCGTAAAACAGTAAATATTTTATTCCAATTGTTCTATATTAATTACTGCAAAAAAATTTGTGTTAACGCATAGTTGCTTTATTCTATATATAAATATTTATGAAACTTTAATATATTATTTATTGATTCTTCATAGTCAAATTTTTAACTGATGGCACTGTTTTCTATCCAGTGCCCCATTACTTTTTGGATATGTCAGAGTTTTCATAATGTTTTTTTTTTTTTTTGGTTTTTTGATGATAACTCGGTAAATAGACGACATAACAAAAAATGTTATTCAAGTTAAATGAATAAAATTTCCAACTAATCCAACTAATTTTTTAATATCACACGTAATTACCTTGAGTTTCAAAAAAACAATTATTGAAATTACTAAAATTTCAAGAAGAACGTCTTCAAAAATTTAACAAAAAAAATTTTTTTTTTCACTACTTCATAAATTATCATTGAAATTTATGATAAACATATTTTCCAGTAATTTTTGACAAAAGTTTTTATTTTGAATTGAAAATTGTAATTTTTTTAGTTTTCTACAAATAATAAAAATAATTTAAATTTGATATCAAGCCTCATTTAATGAATTTTTTTTAAGGGCGTGATTTAGATGCGAAATGTCACACATCATTGCACTATTGCAATGAAACAGCAGGAAACAATTAAAAGCTGACCTATAGTACAATCTTTACTTTCAGTTGAAATGGCAGTTGCTGTCATGACCTCAGACAGTTGAGTATAATGTCGTCGCTCTGACCAGTTGGAAAAGCTCGATCAATGTGCAGCTTCCGGCATCGGGAGTGCTTCCGGCGGCGCCTTGGAACCCCGTTGGAGGAACCGGAAACTCGAGAAAATGGCCAAACTAAAAGAAAAACTGGTGGAGGAGAGCTAGATGTCGTCAACACGATTTATTTACTTACAATGCTACGTCGACAATAATTTTGTGAACTACGCCGTGGAAAAACGGAGCATAATCTAATGACACTTTTATTTTCAGCTTGAGAGAGACAGGAAATGAGTGGAGCGCCTGCAGCGCTGGGAATACTGTGGAACGCTATATCCACCCCTGCTCTCGAGTTGCTTCCGCCGCACACCCCGGGGAAAACATAATTGGTGTGGGATTGGCAACAAAAAAAATCGATTACTCTCTATGACGTGTTACACAGAGCTTGGCACACTATTCACGTGGATCGATACGTGGAGTTGATTGAATTTTATACGCAAATTCTCCAATTATTATACTATGAGATAAAACCAGAATATGTCGAGAATTGCAGTAATTTTAAAGTTAAAAAATTTTTCACTAAGTACATACAAGATTTTGACTTTTATAATATTTTTAAATATAGAGATACTATTAAATTCGAAGTATAATGATGAGTGCAATTAATGTATGAAATCGAAAAGTTATAAAATTGTAAGAATAAACAATTGAAATAATAATTCATGTTTGAATGTTGTTCAGTCATTTAAAAAACTCCAGTTCAAAACGTCTACTGTTTAAAACAGTGGATGTCAAATTTATCCTGATAACCCTAAATATCTATGCCGAATAATTGATTAAACACTTTCAGATCAAGATATAAGTGCTGCGTTTCGGCTTATATCTTCTAATCTATTACCATTAAACAAAAACATTAAAAAACCTTTTCTATATTTCCTAACTTTTTTATTTAAACCCTTTTTTTGGTAGGATCAATATTTTTTCATTTATACCGCTCTAAACGGCCAAAAGTCATCTATCACTGGCCATTATAAATTATATCTATAAGAATAACTGTTTGACTAAATGAAAAATGAGTTATTGGTAATTTTTATAAAACATTTAATTCCCTAAATTTTTTATTCTAAACTTTTTTTTCTGAAGCTAATACTTTTAGTGTTATAGCGCTACTTATCCGATGAATGCTGCATTACACTTGCAATAACCTAAACCGCATTGATACAGGATGTAGATGCAGAGTCCGAACTGATAAAATTTTAGATGTCACTGATTAAAACAATGAATTTCACTAGATATAATAGTTTAAAACATCTTTCACTATTTTGTGCAGTAAGCTTTACTGTTTTGATGGTTAATCCTGTATTACTGATTCAAACAGTGATTTTTAACCGCAAAAACACTGACTGTTTCACAGCAGAAACAGTTGATTGTTACTGTTTTAATTCAAAAGTATACGTATACTATATAATTAATTTCAGATTCTCAAATTTCATATGATTACTTATAAGTCTTAGAACCAATTTTTTTTTTTTTTATGGGAGAATGGTTTATAAAATCGTTTAATAGTCTGTGAATAAGCATTAAAGTGCAATACTACACTGCAATATCATTAGATTTTCTGATTAGATTTTCCGTGAACAAGTGGATACTTAACAAAACAGTTGAGAAAAGCCACAAATGTGGATGAAAATGGGAATTTCATCGCCCATCTAATTGAGAGAAGTGTGATGCATCGAGCAAAGCCATCGTCGAATCGCTGGCACTATCGTCAAAGCGCAATTCCATTTCTGGTTAAAGGACTCATATCTCCCAGGCATTTCGCGAGCGTTGCTTGTTTCAAACGACAGACATTAAGAGGATTGTCCTCATCAACGGTGGATCGAGTCGTCTCGGCGTGATACGTACGTTGCTTCATTTAAGGTCACTGGAGTATGAATAGAGACCGAAGTCATAGGATACGACATAATCCGGGATTGACAAATGGAGATATTCAATGGATTCTATACTCCAATATCAGTGCAAGTGTGCGTAATTCTGATGGCTTATCCTCCATATGTCTTTCAATATCAATTTTTCCAATTTTTCAAATTTAAAAATGGACGTCTCGATTATTAAATAATTATAATCTATAAACTCTAAACCAAATTTTTCTAAACTATACACGGAGAGAAAAATCACAGAATTTTTGCCCGCCGAAACAGGTAAAAATTACGAGAAAATTTCCCGTGCTGCACAAGAAAAATTATCATGCCTCCAAGAAAAAGTCATGTTGGGCTAGGAAAAAGTCATGTTGGCAGAAGAATATTTTTGGTGCTTCAACGTAATTTTTTATATAATAATAATAATAATAGTAATAATAATAATCATCATCATTATCATGATCATCTTATTTCTTACAATCAAGAGATTTTATAATAAATTCTCCAACAATCTGACTGTAAAAACTTTCCGCCCCGATTTTTTTAAACAATTACATTCACCTAGAACTTTTACAAACACTGTGATGGGTACAAAATAACTTAAAAAACCACAAAGCACACGTTGTTTACCACGCGGTCATAAGGAGATATACGCCATCTTGAATAGCCGTGCTGCTGGCTGCATCTGCGCAGGATATTTTACAGCCGATAAGTAGGAAAATTCTGGGCAAGCACGGTAAAATTTACGGGGCGCACAGCAAAATTTGTGAGCTGCATATGAGTAAATAGCATTTCGCTAGATTATTTTTCCTAGAAATCCCGACACATTTCAAGAACAGGCAATTTTTACTGTGCCGTACATAGAATTTTTCTGGGTGCCGGCATAAATATATTCGGTCTAAGTGGTATTTTTTCTGTTCTTTACCGGTTATTATGCCTTAAAAGTAGACTTGCACCTGGATTCGCCTGCTCAGCACGGCAATTTTTCTGGGATATTTCTCTCCGTGTACTGAGAGAAGAACTTATCAACATCTTTAGGGTCTTTTTTAAAATAATTATTTATTGCTCTTTGAGCCTATTTTATTCGAATAAAAATTGTGAATATTAAAATCGGCAATTGCTTTTGAGATAGAAATGATTAACTGACTCTTTTACCCCCCGGTTTTTTTTAAAAAAACCTTCAAAATTGGTTTTTTGAGGGAATACGCCCTGAATGAATTTTAATGTATCTCAGTATTTTTTAATATAGGCTATAATTAATAATTTCAATAGGTTGACGGATAATATAATGAAATTCCTGTGAACCCGATGATTGGAATTTTCGTGGTCTATATTCCCTTCGGGGTATATGTAATTTCAGTAATGTAGTTGCGGTATCGCTTTCATTTTGGAAGAACTGTTCAAATAGATTTCTCTATGGTTGTATGTACGTGAACACATGATATCTCGAGATTGATTAATGCGTACTCCGCGATATTGTTATTACCAATAGTTCGTGAACGCGAATTGATATGCCAACCGAATTTCAATTTGAATTAATGATCAAAACACTTCAAATGATTCGGAAAGCACAATAGAAAACATTTCATCCTATTAGCCGATTAATACCCAACTTATGAACAATATTTTATTCGAAATATAATTCGAATTCTATATATGGTTTAACAAACTTTTAGTCACAAACTGTAGATTAATTCATATATGAACTTGACGCCTATTTACTTTTACAGCGAAACTGTATTTTTGGAGGATTTCACATATTTTTGTTTAAATAAACAGAAAAAAATCTAAAACCTCTCGAGAAATTGTCAACTGCACTAACCACCTGACCTCCTCAGTGCGGTCATTGTTTTATTACTTTCCCTAGAGTCTATAAAAAAAACCTAATTTTGCTTATGACTCGACACAACCTGAATTCTAGTCCGAAATACACACAATAGCATGTGCAGTACATATACACGCTAATAAATGGAGTGTACCTACCAAATTTCAAGTGAATCGGATAAATACTTTCGGAGATTTCGTGATGAGTCATACAATGAGTGTTATTCTGTTTATATACCTGCAGATTTAAGTAAAAATTTGGATGAAGAAAAGGATTTGCCAAGATATTTTAAATTTAAATTTCAAATATTCTAAAATCTCAATATTTTCTGTAAAGATACTTTTGATTGTCTCGCACCATTCATTTGCATGAATGTATAGTTGCGCCTGAAATTAACAACCGAGTTTCTTGATTGATAATTTTTCGAATTTGATTCACTTGCAATTACAACGATTCAAGAATCTGGCAATGGTTTCTAAATATATTTCGACTGTTTACAAGTTTGAAAAACCAATTGAATTAAATTATTTACAGGATTGTCAGGCAAAACGGGGCACTTTAAGCAATAATAATTTTTCAACATCACAAAAAGTTTTAAAATGAATTAAAAGCTCGCTAAAAAAAAATTTAGGAAATAGTTATATAATTGCTTATAGGAGTTATAATTTTACTGATATGTATAATTACAGTAAAAACCCACTAGACAGTACAAAAGACCATTTCGTCTTCACTCTTCTACGACCATGACGATATGTTTATTTAAATCATAAATTTTCTATAGTTGAAAAAATATTCTAAATGAAAATTCTGATATCCATTCTTAAAAAAGTCATTTCGACATGAAATGATTTTATTCGCGCCATCCATCTAGTGGTTCTAATATAATTGGTTTAAGTGCCAAATCCGAACAAAGATTTCAGACTTTCTTATCTCTTAAAATCGTAGTACATTTTGTGCAATAACTTGCTGATGTATGACTATTGCTAGGATCCACGCCAGTAGTAAGATCCAAGTGCAGTCAGACGTCGATCTTGTGCATTGAGACTCTGGACAGCAGTATGGTCATAAATTCAGACGTGATTGCACATCTCGGACCGGAAACTATTGCTATAGCACTTGACTGTGCAAAAAGGAAATAACTGGTAAAAGATGGCTTAATAACGCCAGACAGTGTGCCAGCAAAAGCCATGCACTCTATAAACCTCATTGCACTCGTGCGCACCCAAACTCACACTGTCTCGAGTTACCCTAAAGCGAGCACGTGGGCACGTCGCGTGACATCGGGCAATATTGAAGCAATAGTCTTGGCTGTAGCTCCGATGTAAAAATACTATTGCTATATATGCTTTTTTATCCGGCCTCTGTACATGTACACGGTAAAGATACGCATATGAAGAGATAAAATTTCTACCGTTATATAACGGATCTTATGCTCGCAGGGTGCGTTGGGGTGAATCGATGAATAATAAAATGATAACGTTATATTCTATATAGCGAGTTTCTTCTGGCGCTTCGCTGCAAGAGAAAACTTTACTTGAGAAAGTTTGTAGAAGCTTATACTGTGGAGATGCGCTTTTGTGAATATTTGGAAAATTTTTGAAATTGTTTCAGAAAGATAAGAGTAACGCTATTTTCTACTGAAATAAAATTTCTTCTATCGCTAATCAAAAGTCTTATTATAAAAAACTTGCATATGAAATATAGCATATGAAATAGAGCGTCTGTATAGAGGGGAGAACCAAAACCGAACGTAGCGTGTGAATGGTTCGAAAGAATACTCAAGAAGGCCACTATCTTGTACAGTAATATTAACATTTACTTATTATTTCTGCATCAAATAAGTCATGACCGTTGTTGTGTCGTGAATTGTGGAAATACTGGTCGCAATAGCGAATGTAACTTTTAGAAATTTGACATTATCACTCCTAACCTAAGTGAGGTTACAGATTTCTTTTATGGATTTTTTGAAAATGTACTGACTTCTTATAGCACATGCAACCAAAAAAATTAATAGTTGCATTAAAAATACACGTTTTACGCAACAAAAAAACACTATTTCAAAAAAATATAAATTTTATTGATAAAATGTCTTTTTCTAGCATTTGCTTTAGTGTTAAATGTACTTTCATTAGCACCTACATTATCTGGCGCTAGTGTCACGCACGGAGCGAATTCATGAATTATAATTTTTTCGATAGGTTTAATTTGTTTAGCAAATAAATCAGTTAGTATAATACAACTATAAAACAAATCGCACGGAGCGAATTCATGAATTATAATTTTTTCGATAGGTTTAATTTGTTTAGCAAATAAATCAGTTAGTATAATACAACTATAAAACAAAAGACAAAAATAAAACAAAGAAATTGATCAAAATTGAAATATAAGACAATATACAAGTCGATTCGCACCACCTGTCAAAAAATGAGGGTATTTTGTCGTCCTTTTTATAAAACAAAGAAATTGATCAAAATTGAAATATAAGACAATATACAAGTCGATTCGCACCACCTGTCAAAAAATGAGGGTATTTTGTCGTCCTTTTCAGAAATCTTTTTTAAGAAGATTGAAAATAATTTCTCAAGTTTTATCTAAAAATAGTATTTGGAAGCTTAAACATGGATAGTTAATTAAATTAAATTGAACATTTATATCAGTTATTCCAAGATATTTCCGCTGTAAATTTGCCGAAGTGCTTTACACGATAATTCGAAAGTTCTGCGAGTTTCAAACGTTGTAATCTAGACGCAGGTCTATAACTTGTAAGAACGGGAGAAGTATCTATAAGCATGTGGCAGTTTGTCGAAACACAGCATAATTTAGAATCTAATTAAAGCATCAACACGAAACAAGTATCTCATTATTCGTTTCTAGCATAGAGTACATTTCAAAATTTCTTTTTTGTACATTTTTATGATGAAAATGTATTGTAATATTAATATATATTGAAAATAAGATTATGCCCTTTCATCAACGAGTGAGAAACTGAGATTTTGCGGAAAATCTCCCCAAAATTGGTCTGAAATATAGCCGACTGAAATAATGCGTTTTAAATCTCTTTTCATATATTTTTCCCGAAACTTAATGGCTGTATATGGTTTATTCGAAAGTGCCTAAATATCCGTGTGCTGTGTTGAAAGGGGCGGTTTTCTCACCCTCCTTCACTCTATCTCACCCCGCTCTAAGAATCGCCAAAAGCCATTTTCCTTCGATTTACGAGAGCGGATACGCCGTCGGCTGCGAAACGACGCAAACGGGAAGACTCGTGGTATTTCACCTTCCAAGTATAACACCCCTATCTCCCCTCACTTCTGCGCACAACACGACAGAACTTCTCCCAGAAGTTGGTGCATTGTTGTGGCGGGCATGACTCTGAACTTGTTTGAAAGATTTGTCGAACTATAAGGTGGTGCTCGAGTGAACGGTGCGAGTCTTCGAGATGGAGAAAAGCCTCTTAATCAGATCTTTTGTTTTCAAACACAATATAAACAACAACTCTAATTCTTAGACTTTTAAGATTGGAAAATTCAAAAGTCTCTTTACTCACACTTCTAACAACGAATTCATTTTATTTTCTACATTTGAAATGCTGCATCGTTAAAACTTTAACGGGAATTTATCAGAACTTAAAAATCAATTATTGACATCGCTTTTAATCGAAGATTAAATTCAAATACCAATACCTGCCTACAAGGGTGGCCCAAAAAAACCCGACTATTTTGGTTTTTCAGATTTCGTAGATCAAAAAAACTTGGTTTAACATATTCGAAGAACTCTTCAAAAAATTGGCCCGATACACAAATTTTTGAAATTGTCAACGAATAACATCGATCGATGTTAAGATCCAGATGATTTTTGAGAAATTTTTTGTTTAGAAAGGCTTCAGGAAGATTAATTCATTGAAGACTGCGGAAAATAGAGCTGGGGGCCATTGTTTTTTAAAACTTTTTGACCAGAAAGTGCCTTGGAGAAGGCGATGATTAAGTTCAAACCATCGGAGATGAAGTTTGAGTCGCTTTTTTGAGATTTTTTTAGGTTTACTTTAACAAAAATAGGCGAAATCCCCCAAAATACAGGTTTGATGTAAAAAAATAAGCATCAAGTTCATGCGACTTTATAAAAATATGTAAAATCATCATTGTTTAAACGCCAAATTTGGTAGTAATTAATTTTACGAATTAATAATAGTAAAAGTGTAAAAATGATATATTTTTCGAATTTCGAACCTGCTTTGGGCGTTTCTTTGTTTAAACTAAGAATTTAAGGTTCAGGAACTTGGCGCCTATTTTTTTACATCGAAGCTTGGGCGAAAGTTCATGTTTTACGGGTGATATGATACATAGATAAAAAAAATTCTGTTTATTTATCAGAAAAATGTTGATTGAGTGGAATCGAAAGCAAACTTTTTATCTAGAAAAACGAATGCTTGAAAAAACAAACAAAAAATTTGATATTTCGCGTTTTCGTTATTTATTTATTTATTTTTTCGTTTTTTTTTTTTTTTTCAAAGGGAATCAATGAAAAATGTATTGAATGGTTTTTATTATTCTGGTTTCAATAATACTGAAAAATACTTTCGTTTATATATATTTGACTTTTTTAACAACTTCATGGAAAATTTTATTCTATATTGAAAAAGTTTAGACCATTCAAAAGTCCCTTAACTTCAGCTTGCGTCTTTAAGTTTCTGTTACTTTCTACTATTGCTTGAAATTAAATTTTATCTCGATTCCCGACTGAACAATTTGCACGACAATGTGCAAAACGACTATTTAGAATGTAAATCGCAATTTTGTCATGTTCTTTCATTTTTTCTTTTTGCTATTTTTTTTCTCTGGTGGTCTACATAATATTCAGTGAACTCGAAAATTGTCACATGCCATCTGATGCTAGCCAATTTTGTCGAGATACTTCATCGGTATGTATGGTGATCCGTAACGAGTTTCATTGCCCAGAGATTTCGATTTTTTAGCTGAGCCACGAGCTAACACTCTCGAGGGAAATGTCGCGTCCCGGCAGATGGGAAAATTAACTCAAATAAAACCGACTGACGAAGGCTAGAGAAAATTTGGATCTCATGCGATCGATTCAAATCAGTGAGAAATTTTTTATTCGAAAATTATTGCGCGATTATGCTGAAATTAAATTCAATTTTTCACATGAATTTTTAATTTTTTTGTTTTCTTTTTTTTACTATATAAAAAGATCCAGTATTAAACAGGAAGAAACAGGTGACGTCTCTAAAAAAAAATTTTAATGACAGAGAAGCTTTCTATCAGAAGCTCAGTTTTATATTTTGAATTTTAAGTTTTTTTTTTTTTTTTTTTTTATTTCTAACCATTTTATATATAAAAAAAAAAGTAAAACTTCAAAGTTTGACATTTTGTAGTATAAAATGACAAATTTTTTATCAATTTCCTGCTGAATAAACTTCACGCTTATTTTATTAAAGCGAAGCTGTATTTTTAACGCTAATCATTGTTTTACTACTTTTTCGTCATATTTTGATTCAAAAGTTTTATTAGAACTTCTTCAACATACATATTTCAAAGCGGAATAATTTTAAGTATCGTATTAGATAATTGTCTCACTTTTTTTTATCATTTTTCACTGAATTTTCAGTAACAGCTGAGTTGAATGTGAATATCACCTTGCGCGCAAACCATATATTTTTTTATGTTTATCATTGTAGAAGGAAGCCGATCAGAATCTCTAATATATGATATATAAAATATCAAATATTATGTACAATATACCTGTATGTATATTTTTTTTTTGTCTTTTTTCCATCATTCACATTCATTGGAAGTGGCCCCCATGCCGATTTTACGCTGCAACGCCCATGTATCTGTTCCAGACTAGAAAGCGTGATCGAATTTTCCGGATTCCCTCCAGCGCTTGATCCTCACTATATTCGCGAACAGCACACACACTGTCCTTGACAGTATGCCTGGCGGCGTTTCTCACATCTCAAATTATTCAGACGCATAAAGCAAACATCATACACACGCGCGTCGACTGTTGTGTATATCTTGCGCAATTACCGGGCGTTATATTTATGTGCTGTTTGCGCGCGCGCGCGCTAGCAAGATTAAACTTGCGAAAATGAATTATATGTCAGGATACATGCAAATGGTTTTGGTATATATCGATATCATATACATATATTTATATTCACTATCGCAATTTTTATCGCACACGTCATGGAGAAATTTGCGGGTGCAATCGTGCAACACACGACGAATTTTATTTGCTTGCTTGTTTGCTGTTATCTCGATTTCATTTTTGACTGCAATATCAATAGATACCGCAAAACGCTATACCCGTGTCAGCCCTACAAACAAAATGTCAAATGGTTCTACGCCAAAAGGCCGCTTTGTGAGTGTTGCATTGAAATATATTATATCTGCAGTTGCAATAGCTGACTCTTCGGTATTTTTAGGACATACCTATAGTGTATTAAAACCATCAAATATCAATATATGAGCTTTGTGGAAATAGATAATAAAATGAGCGCAGTTAAAATAAAATCCACGAAATTGGAGGATTAGAATAAAAAAATTTTTTTTTCAAAGCTTTCTATATTATGCTTGCTTAAATTTGGTAAATGAAAATTATCAGTTGTCAGTCGTTTTGCAGTTATATTAAAATACTAGCATAAACAATTTTTTTTTTTTGGCAAAATGGCTTAAAGGGTGCTCAAATTTGAATTCGATGCTGGAAGTACGTACTTTCGACTGAGGTATAAAGAAAAATTATTTTAATCGATTGACATTCCTATATACAATTATTCTCTAGAAATTAATCTCCGTAATCCACACAAATAAATCAAAATTTCCAACGATAGTTTTTATTAAGCGGAAATAACTTATTTCAAATATTTCTTATCGCTATTTTATTCATTTTCCTTTGAATTGTATTTATTTTTTTATTATCTGAATTTTTTTCTACAAATTGTAGTGTAAATGTAACAAAAATCATGAAAATATATTTTTTTTTCAAGTGGAAAAATTGTCAAAAAGACGACATATTACAATATTTATAGAATGTATTTTTTTTATTTCTAAATTTTTGCATTTTTCATTATTCTAATGTCGAAAATAATAGTAACTCAAAAAGTGATCTTTCTGGGGTGCTCATAACTTCTACCTCAACATATATATACATCTATATATATAGTACCTCCCCGAGTAATACAGAATAACGCGGCGTTTGTCACTATGAATATTCATAGAAGGGGTCGTTCAACATTATCTTTGTAGACGGTGCATATACTTTTTGAAAAAAGAAAAAAAAAACGCATATAAGAGAAATAACTAATTAAAAACATCATCACATCAATGAGTATTAATAAAATAATAATAACCGGTAGAGTATGGGATGAACAATAAAAAAAATTTGGGAATGTGGCCAAGTAAAGAATAACAGCCAGAAGGGTTGCTAGTATTTTTTTTTTCCCCTCAAGCTCTTTATTTCAAAAATATTAAAAAGTGAATAATTTTCCTGGCTAATTACTTTTTTTATCAAATACCTATGATAATAATTAAATAAGAATTTCAACAAAACTACTATAGTTTCAAGTTTTTTTCATAATAAGAATTTTTAAGAATTTTTTTCTTATATTCAGAAGATTTCCAATATTTCATGTTTATTTTTTATTTATTAAAATGATTCTTTATTCAAATCGCAATTGAGTTTGTTTATTTTTTTTATTTTTTCAACTTTTAAATTTTAAACAAGTTTTAATACATTACAGAATAATTGTGGATCATTATATAAAATATGGGTCATAAAGTCAATCATCAGCCTGAAATAATGTGTTAAATTGATTTTCACGAACTATATATTGATTGCACAGTAAATGTAATATGTTCAGAAATGTATCTACGTTATAATTCAATATAGTTCAATCACTCAACCAAATTTAAATACTTATAATAGCAAGTTTAATTCAATGCTACCTATCCATTTTATGCATAAAAAACTCTTGAAATTGTGCTCGTAATAATTTCTTCAGATTGAAATCAATAAATATCCAAGTATATTAGATTGGCTAGATGAAAAATAATCATCAAAAATAAGGTGAGAATTATTTCCATAATCGATAGAATATACGAAAATTAAATTAACAAATTCATTTAAATAAATAGAAAATTAAAACCCACCTGTACCTCAAAATGTTGCGAGTTTGAGACCCATACGAGTCATTCTATAAACAATGAAATACATTTTCACTCATGTCTATTCATGTTTTCGATATATAATGGGCATGGAAAAAGGTGGTCCCTCAAATCAATATACCAATCGATTCAAATCAATTTGAAATAATGTGTAAAAAACATGGTTTTTCGAGAAATTCGTTAATAAAATTTTTTCGACTTGAAAAAATACATTTTGCAGACTATACGATTAGATAAAAACTCTTCGTGTGAGGCCATGTAAAGCCTTGGTGCTGCGTTGTAACATAAAATGGCGTTTTTGACCATAATAAAGATACAATAGATCACAATTTGATGATTTTTAATGAAGAAAAAAAAATTATCTTGCACTGAAAAAAAATGTTATGGTGCGAATCTCGCCGTGTAGCTGGCCGATTCGAAATCGTATGAACGAAATTGTAATTAGTTGAAGAATTTTTTAGTTCATTTAACCTTTTGTCATTAATTAAAAGAAATTTATGACGAAATCGATACTGAAATTAATTTTTTTTACTCAAATATTGTGCACTTGAAACAACTACCCTGAATAAGTTACATGAACGTAACGTGGAGTTACATCGAGGTCTGAAACTGCGTCGACCAAGTGCAAATCAGTTGTGTCAGTTATGTACTACTTGAGACAAATTTCCATGAGATTTGTTCAATCTCATGTAATCATTGGGCATAGTCAAGTGATTCAAGTTCATATCGAATTTGATTTAAATGTCGATTGTATCAGATCGAAATTTGCGGTAGTAGTAGTAGCTGATCATGATAATTGAACAAATTATAAAATATTTCAGTCGTTATCATCGCGAAGATAATTTAAATAAATATTCTTTCAAATAATTACGCGTGAGATTGATTGAACTACTTTACGCAAAGTTGCCCAGTAGTTGTGACAATTTCACCACGAACTTCGCCGCATTCAAAGTCATGGCGGAATTGAGTCAATTACGATTTTTTTTCTCAGTGTGATTTTTCTTAATTATAATTGTATAATAATTATAAAAAAAAATTTTTTCCAAGCCATTTATCGCTTCTGAATAAAATCAACTCAGATATTCTAAAAAAAAAAGTGGAATAATTTTTTTTTCTCACTATATTCCAAATGTATGCATTTTCTTAACGCTCAAATCGTAAATCCGAGAAGTTTTTTTCCCTCAAATTGAGATTAGAAGTTCAAGCAGTCTCCGTAAATTTTCTGCCAAGGGGTGGAACAATTTACGTTGTACGTGTCCGCCGAGTAGCTCCGGGTTGAGACCTGGAATTTGCATGCTAGAGCATAAGTGATGGGTGGTAGAAAAAGATGGAAGCAGCTTTTTGGGCATTACTTGAATAAAAAACATGAAAATCTCTAAAAAAATAATACCTGCTGAAGAAAGTCACTATTTGATAAACAATAAAAACACGAAAATCATCAAAATCACATGAGAAAATTCGAATTTTCCATAGTCAATAATAGCCTCTAGTCTGTTGAGTCAAAAGTTTTCTCTTTTCATATTTGCATTGCATAGATAGTCTGAAAATCGGCTTGAGTCTGGAAAAATATTTCAGTGGCCCTTAGTAAAACGTCTTAGTATATATTCTATAGATGTTCAAAAGCACCGAAAACTCTGTCGGCAATTCGCGTGCACACTCCTCTCTCAAAGTGATGCTGTTTTTCGACCTGTACATACCCATGACTCAGGGCAAATATTTAGATCTTTCGCAAGGAGAATGTGTACTCTTCAGCAAAAGCGTCTTTTGCAAAAGCCCCGCTGATACACTCAAGACCATTATTTGCCTATTCGACTGTTCGGGCATTGCAGTAGCATGAGCTCAAATCCCGCACCGTCGTCTATTATTCCTCACCGCATCCCCTCGCCTTATTTTGCCTTTACCGTGCAGAGAAAGCAAGAGAAATGGAGTGCTTTAACGTGAAGCAATCGGCATAAACTTTGCTTCAATACCCTTCGACTGATGCACCGGTCTGGAAGTGAATATCTACAGAATTTACTCTGTGTTTGAAGAATTACTGTCTGCAATAATAATATACTATACATTAACCAGCAAAAAATTTGATAAGATTTCTATTTTTTTCAGAAGTAAAAAATATTTTGATGGATACGAGTGAAAAAATGTCGAAAAACAAAATTGGTCATATCAACTAAACTTTAATTACAGTGAATATAGATTTGTCAAACATGAAATATCATGTCAAAGTGGCAGACTGTATACGAAGGGATGATGTATATGTATATAAAAGCTCGTTCGTCTGCAATCCAGTGATTATGGTCACTATACTGTAGTGGAGAAATTTTTTTTTTTTTTTACAAATATTTCACTCGATCAATGCCAAAAGGTGTGATATCATTTTTTCGGCAATGTTTCGATAACTCTGCAGTAAATAAGCGAGATAACGAAAAATGTTATGAAATTCAAATGAAAGAAAATTTAAATATCTACAAAAAATGTTGAATAGATTTTTTGAATATTTTGTCTCATTTTCAAGATATTTTGAAAAATATGAATTTTAAAAACTTGAAAACTAAAAAAGAATTTTTTTTCAGGTTTTTCTGTAGAAAATTTCATTTCTGGGTGCAATTGAAACACAATGCCAATTAAAACAATGGGACGTTTAAAAATCTATAAATAGAGAATAACACAAATTTTTGCATTTCCGTTTCATGTTTTCCCATAGATTTTTCCATTCACACCCCGTCCGAATAGAAGTTTCATTTAAAAAAAAAAATGATTTACAGCAGTTGAATTAAAAATCATCGAATACCGTGTGTATTTAAAATAGAAATTTTAGGGTAAATAAACTACGCGAGAGTCGAGCACACCCCATTGCTTCACATAAGAGGGTGTGCAAATTGAACAAAATTTCTAGCATTGAATAAAAAAATAAATATTAATAAATAAATTTTTATTAAGAATCACATAATGACCGCCTACTTTTCTGTATAATCAAAATATTATAAACATAAATTTACAATTGTCAGAAAATAATACAAGAATTTTTTTTCTGATGAAATTCATTATAAGTCATCATAAATTTGATATTCTTAATTTTTATTTCTTTTATAACAACTACAGTCTAAATGAATTCGCAAGAAATATTTATATACCTACTTAAGAAGTTAAAAATATTTTACAACTCAAATAATGGATGAAACATGTGCAGTTGGTTCTAAAATCATCAATTTCATATAAATTTTATAATAATTTCACTTCAAATAAGTGAAATATCACGACAAAACTGAATGAATTACGCGATATATCATTGTACATCACTATAAAGAGTGAAGCTGCATTGGAATAAGAATAAGGGAAATAAAGCGACTGAATAAAAGCTCGATATCGAAGAGTAAAACGAATGAACGGTGTCTTGGTATGAGACATCACGAGAAAGGGAAAATCATATTAGTTGACTCTCTGTTGCACAGAGTTGAATACCATTATCGACTGCCTAGCTACGTCTCTCGTTCAAGCGCAGTAAATATTCAACTATAGAGTTGCTGTGGTATAAGTGGAAAAATTCAATTCGGTGGGCGACGAGTGAAGTTTGCAGAAACGTTGACAAGATTAAGACTTGTGCGGAGGATGAGGGAGACAGATAGGGTATTGAGACCTACTCGTCGTCCCTTTGATTCGCGCGTGGCGGATCCAGCACCATCGTGATGACATTACGACGCGCGTAGGAAAAGGATTTTGTACGCCAGGCGAGGATGGACGCGATTCTGAACGAGGGAAACGTAAAACTACAGAGAAAAAAAAGAAAATGTTAAAAAAAACTCCGGAAGGTAAAATGGTGAATGACGGAAATGAGGGACTAAAGAAAAAAAATAATAAAACGAGTTTTCCTGCAAAAAAAAAAAACGAAAAGAAAACGGAAAACTTAATTCTTCCTCTGCAAAATACAGCTGGTTAAAAAATAAATGCACGGCATTTGCCTGATTTTTAAAGAAGCACTGAAATATAAAATATGCGGTTTAATTTGCAATTTAATTGAGAACCATGAAACGAGTGGATGAAAAGAAAAAAAAAAAATATATGTATACCGCGCTAAAGAAGAAGAGTTATTATGATGAAGAGTTTACCCTTATAAGTTTTTACATGAGTTTAAGGTATCTGACAGATATCTCCTTACGGGATTTTTCCCCTTTTCATCCGTTTTTTTTTTTTCTTTCTGAGGTAAGTTTTTCCTTATACCACGCAATTAAAAAATATTCAAAGTGTTCTAAGACTGAAAATCTCGTCATAGTTCTTTTTTTTAATACTTTTAAATATTGTAAAATATTTTTTCGAAATTTTATTTCGATTTTTTAAGAATTTAAAATATTGTTTTATACATTGTAGAATATTATATCAACATTTAAGACTATTTTTTAAAAATTTCAATTATTTTTTTGTTGAAATATTTTATAATTTGTTCAATTATCATGATCAGCTACTACTACTACTACCGCAAATTTCGATCTGATACAATCGACATTTAAATCAAATTCGATATGAACTTGAATCACTTGACTATGCCCAATGATTACATGAGATTGAACAAATCTCATGGAAATTTGTCTCAAGTAGTACATAACTGACACAACTGATTTGCACTTGGTCGACGCAGTTTCAGACCTCGATGTAACTCCACGTTACGTTCATGTAACTTATTCAGGGTAGTTGTTTCAAGTGCACAATATTTGAGTAAAAAAAATTAATTTCAGTATCGATTTCGTCATAAATTTCTTTTAATTAATGACAAAAGGTTAAATGAACTAAAAAATTCTTCAACTAATTGCAATTTCGTTCATGCGATTTCGAACCGGCCAGCTACACGGCGTGATTCGCACCATAACATTATTTTTCACTCCACATATGTAGAAAAAAATATAACCAAAATATCATTTTGCCAAAAATAAACACAAATATTTTCATCTCATAAATTGAAATTTTAAATCTATATATTTTTCAACCAAGCAAATTCTCTTTTAAATAAAAAATTGCTATTAATTTCAAAATAGTTTAATATAAAACAATAACCTCGAAAGCGCGTTAACAAAATTCCAACATTTTATGATTTATCATCTCAAACGATCAAAATCACTATATCTAAAATATCGAAACTCCCCCTCTCTATATCAAATAATCACTCAAATATCAATAAGTTATTAGATCATATACAATAAAACTCGCCTATAAAACACGCATTTATGCACACCTCATATAACTCTGACGGACCATATAATATACCGGCAATATCGTCAAGGGTGAAGAGTGCGCAAAGAAAAAGATATACGAAGTGAAACATTTATTCGGAGTAACTATGGACATTATGCCAACAGTATAGGGTCAGGATATAATCGTAACCGTGTGTTTAATTGTACTACCACCTGTTTGGCTGGGCGGTATGAATGCCGTAACCACTGGCTGACCATTCAGCGTTTATATCTACTGCATGTGCTGCAAAACGTATTTCTATCTTCCATGATATTATAAGTTTCCATCTGGGGAAATTTAATCTCGGTTGCAGGACGTATTTACACCTAAATACCTCGCGAGTAAACTATAAACAAAATTACCAAGCAGCGTGTATTTTGCAGCAAGAGGAAATGAAACGCAAGTTGAATTTTCAGCCGCAAGAGGCGCGCTCGGCCAACGTCTTGCTATCATCGGTGTGTGCGCGTATTTCTTAACAAAAGACGACGCGGATTCTCAGCGAGCTTTGCACAAACGAGGCCACGAGAGCTTTATACCTAGCCGCGAATAAATAGCGCAATTAGCACTGCACAATTTATTCTAATTACGGCGTACGGTAATTATTATCTCGGCTTAAGGCTTTGCCTTTCTTTTTTTTCTTTAGCCTTATCCCCCTTTCTTCCGGGCTTAACGTTTATTTCCACAAGGGGAATACAACCCGGCGTTACGTGCCAGTGCTTGTGCCGAGCCATTTCGCTCGGCCGCGCGCGACAAAATTCGCCGCATTGTTTCGCTGTCCGACGCAACGTAGCTTATTTCACTGATGGTTACTGCACGTTGCGGCTCGCGTGATGCCCGATTCAGTGATCGATTGTTGCACTCGATCTTTATTGAAATGTATATATATATATATATTTTTTTCCCCATCAGGTTTTGAGGGAAAATGGATTTCTGTAGCACGAGAGAGGCAATATACGATGTGTCTGGAAGTTGCAGCCTATATAATGCCCCCTTTTTTCCGCCGTTTTTACGGTTGACCATTATACTTCTGAATGTCGTATTTTCTCGGCAAATGCGCGCACACACCCGTCGCCGCCGGCGTCGAAAAGCAGAAAAGTGCAGACGTGTCCGGAAAAAAATCTTTCTTAATGTCCGCACGCGTATACTAGCACGGAATAATAATCTGACCTACTTGAAATTACATCACTTATATTCGGTAAGCTTTTTGTGAGAATTTCATTGTTTTTGTTGCTTATACGCGCGTGGGTGCAGTGCATAATATGTATAAAGGTTAAATCCACGATGAAAAGCTGAAATGAAAGAGAGTTTTTATTGAATTTAAATTGTGCAAACTTGTGGAAGATGTTATTAGAATAAATTTCAAGGTGGAATAATGGAACGTGACTTTTTATTTTTTGAATTGACAATTGGTAATGGTTAGAATTTTTGTATAATTATTTGAATATCCTGATTTTTTCATGCAAATTAAAAATGAATTCGTTCTACCGATAAAGATAACAAATTCATTATTTTTTTTAACCTAAAAACTGCCTCTATTAAATATCAAATTTTTATAATATTATTTGTAACTTGAATATTTTTCTTCTAAAAACTGACAAAATATTAATTTTTAATTAAAACGTAGTGTTAAAACCGAAAACTCGTGAAAAAAAATTTTTTTCTGTCGAAATTTCTTCGAGGTACTGAAGAAAAATTGTCGTTTTTTCGTGATTTTTTTGGTTTTTTACCGATAACTAGACAAAATAACAAAAAATTCTACAAGAATTAAATAATAGATAATAAAATTTACTACAAAAAATTGGAATTAACTTTTTTCAATTTTTCCCTTGTTTTCGAGATAATTTGAAAAATAAAAATTTCAAAAAACCAGTAAAAAAATCTAAAATCAAAAAAGAGAAAAAAAAAATTATTTAATATTTTTTCAAAGAAGAATTAACCAAATCATTGAATTTTTATAACATTTTTCGCTTTCTCATTTATTTATCGAAGAATCGACAAAAAACAAAACAATCAGAAGAATTTTTTAGGGGATGTCGATGATTCTGTAAAAATTTTTTCGTAACATTTTTCCGAGTTAGAAGTCTATACAATAATAATTTTAATTTATTTCATTAAAAAAAAACTGTCTAAACGGCAAATAAAAACGATTGAATTAAATTGAAAAAAAAAAAATCTTCAAACCTCCCTCGAGAAAAAGAGAAAAAAATACAATAACGGATCGACGCTAAGTGAGATTGAGGTTGAGGACCTACCATAAGCGAATTTCAAGCGCGCTCTGATGTGCCAGAATTTACGAATCGATTTCGTGGGCGGTGTCGTCAGTCCCGGAAGTTCGACTTTTACGAGTGATTTAACGGAATCACCAGCGATGACGTCGTTATCGCTCGTTCAATGGCCGGGAATGTCGCACACCCGCACATTTTTCTACTCTCCCATAAATACAGATATCCAACTCGTCCTCTATATATACATTGCCTGCTCGGCTCCGCATACAACTAGACTTTCTCCCCTGTCCTTGCTCCTCACCACAATGAATTCCCGTTCCAGTGTGTCGCGAATAAATTTATTCGCAGTCGTTATAACTTATCGACGTGCTAAACGACGAGCAATATTTTTTCCCCCTAAAGCCACACGGCGAGTAATATTATTTCACGCTCTGTCGCCAATCGAGAGGCTCATTACGATGATGAATTTGCCCAACAACCTTGTACCAGACAAACAACACTGTAATCTAGACATCGCGTATATGCAATCCAGTCAAATTGAACAACTGAAACATCGTTGACTACGTGTCTATAGAAGCTTGATATTCCCTGATTAGATTGCTTGCGCTTCAATTAGCTGATTTCATCAGCTACTCGGAGTAAATGCTCACAGAAGCACGCAGAGCCCCATAAATTATGTGACCACTCTCCAGGCCAGTCGAGATAGCACTGGGCAAGGCTAATGCTCTGGCTATCAAAGCCATATCAACGTGTCTCCGGGTTTTCGGCCATTCACGACGTTGATGTCATCATTGACCGGAGGTTTAATGTCCAGGACTCAGTTTACATATCACCCAAGCCAAATGGACGACGGGAAACAATATAACTCACGTGTGTACTTTCTATCTCTATACTTTTATGCTATAATATATTTTGATAACTTGATATCTTTTTTGAGAATCTTCTAAACGACGTCGAGGTACCCGTAAAAAATGAGATTTGATCAAGTGAGATAGAAATAAATCAAAGTTGATCTGCTGAGATGAAAATTTTGAGAATTTTTCTTTCTCACTTCATTTCATTACATGTACAGAGATCTAAGGCGATGTAACATGTGATATCTACATTCATGTAAGTAGATCTCAGTAGATGTAATGAAATCTATGAACGATTCAATATTTAAGAATTTACGAGAGAGAAGATCTAGCAAGATCTCTGGTGATCACCAGAGATGTAATAAGATCTCAGTCTGTATTAATAATTTATAATAATAATAGGAATAATAAAACCATTAATAATTGTGTGATTATTAATAGTTTTTTTAAAGCTCAGTCGGATATTTTACTAACTTCTCTTTCAAAATTTATTCCAAATGTATGTGTCAACTATCATCAGACATACAAATCAAGATGATGGTCGAGCAGTCTTAACGTCAAGCAACAGATCAATGAAGTTAAGCACTCGTGAGGAGGTTCCGTACTTGGATGGGTGACCGCGGAATTCCGAAAGTTATCTCGTAAATTTGATATTCAATTTTTCTTTCATCAAGTCGATTATTTTTTACATGATGTAACACGTAAAAAATAATATTTTTCTATAATATTTAGGTTATTGACTAAAATATATCTTTATTACATCTCCACATGATCAAAGTTGATCACTTTTGATCAAATTTTATTTTTCGCGGGTATAGAAATTTTTTTTATTAGTATAGGTATATGCCCTGGACGGTGGAGATCATATTTAACAACACCGTGCAAAATTATTTCTCGGCAAATTCTATTAATTTCAGTTTTAGAAAGTGACCGATGTTCTTTAAAACTACCCCAGGGGGTTGGAAATTTTTTTGAGTGCTTTTTGGACTCTAAAATGACTTTAAAAAAAAATTACTTCTCTAAAATTATGCTTGATTTCTATTCCGATTTTATAAGCTTGTCTTATCCCTCAAAATTCGAATACTACATAATTTTTGTCAACGATTTTAGAGTCTAGAAGATGGCCGATGGACTTTCAACGATGCCAGGGGATTACTGATTTTTTCGAGTGTTTTTCAAACCATTTAGTAACGATAAGAGAAGTATCATTGCAAAGCAAAACCTTCAACACTATTTTACACGAGTATTTCGCGAAAATTATCCTTCATTTTAACTTGAATCTTAACCTTGTCTTAGCTTCCTAAATTCGATTACCACACGAAAATAAACAAATGACCTTTGCCTATAATCTCCCTGAGAAGCTTATATTGTTAAACGTTTTTAAAATTTATCTTAGCCTCTCGCTAGTGTCCTACGATGTAAACATTATGAAAAACCCTTCAATAAAATAAGTAAAATGCTCTGCGAAAGGGCATATATGCACAACTATAGTTTATTATATATATATAAGTGCGGTAACGGTGTGCAACACTCTTGTAACAGCATAACTCAATGGCAAAAATCACTCGGACTATACAACCGGCCATTGTAAAAATCATGTATATATTTTCATGACATGAAGAGCGAAGCTGTTTGTCATTTGTCGAACGCGATCCGTCCGGAACGCAGACACACGTTTTTACACGTACAGACTAATCCGCTCTCGCACACTCGCACGGATGCTGCGCGCATGTAACGCGCGCGGTTGTGCCGTTGGCGGATTTGCGCATCGGGGATACTCGTTGCATCCGTACGCACGCCGAGATATATATCATTGCTGTATAGATACACCTCGAGTTATGTATCCCGGCAATCTCTATGATCGTGCTGTAGTTACTGCTGCAACTGGCCAATGTCTGTGTGCGTGAAGGCCATTGCGATGATCCGCGTAAATGGCTTGCAATATACCGGTTGTTGCTAGTTATTTCGTGCAAGTGGACACATGCAGCAAAATACACCTGCGCAGATCAACTAACCTGGATATTCAAATATACTTCCTCGTTATCCGACTGATCCCACCATGAAGGCACCGACCATTCAAGTAGAAATAGTTGGACACTGCTTGTTTGATTTGTTCCTGATCAAAGTTCATCCGAAAATTCGACGAAAGTCCGCCAATTGCAGAGAAGAACACTGAAAGAATTCATTAATAGTTAATATATTTGAAATTAAGTACGTGGTATAGCCAATGTATAAATAAATTATTGATTAAAAATTCGAAAAGACATCCACTATAAATTTTCGAACACAATCACTATCCTAAAATAATTATTCATAGCTCTTTTAGCCTATATTGTTTATATGAAAAATTTCAAATATTAAAATCGACAACTGCTTTTGTTATATAGAAATGATTAACTGACCCTTTTACCCCCAGTGTTGAAAAAAAAACTTTCGAAATCCGTTTTTTTAAGAGAATACGCTCAATGGTAGCTCATACAGCAGCAAAAATCGATTTATTAACTGTTAATAAATCGATTTTAACATTAAAAAAGGGTTTTTAGTGTAAAGAAAACAAATATATCGTACTACTAGCGCAAGGATTTATTGTTAATAATTAATTCTCCATAATCTAACTATAAACGCATATTTTTAACATGTAAGAAATCAATTCGACATCTACTTAATGTATCTATGCGTTAAATATAAATATATTGTTCACTCAGTGTATGACCATTATCGTTTTTAGTGAAATATTCCTTGGTCCTAACAGTTCGAACTAATGATTTCCAAAATTTCAATTAGATTGGTAATTTTGACTTTTTAAATATATAAGTTTTATGATATGTTTTAGGGTGTGCTTAAAATGAAACTCAAGCTCCAATCGATGTAAAGGGAAATTATCTGCAGCACGTAATCTATTCCCATCTATAAAGCAAGAAACTCGAATGATTTATTATAGTTCTCTGAAAATATACGACCATCGAAATGATTTTGATTCTCAAGACTTTGAATTACCATCAAATGTAGCCTCAAAATTTAATTCAAGTGTCGGAACGTAAAGTATAATCTATCAATACGACATCCAATATTATTCACAACCCCAAGACAATAAATAACTTAAGACGGTTTTCTTAGCTCATGATGAAAGTATCGAGTAGTGGGATATCTTTTGGATTTCGTTTTTACCGTCGCTGGTTTCTAACTCATGGCCAAGCAACTGACTAGCTATTCCTATTTGCGGTTTGTGGTGCAGTAATTGCTCTTGGTTGTCGATATTGCCCATTAGATGAGCCTTTGCTGTTCGAGTGATTTCCATTGCACAAATTGGAAGTACTCTTCTTTTTTTTCCCCATTTCTTCTTACAGAATTTCAACCTACAATCCGCTCCAAATTTTTTCTTAAATCTATTTTTTTGACGTTGTTTCATCAAAATTCTTTTTATTCAAACGGTTTTATTTACAAATAAAAATAACGTTCTAAAAGAAAAGAAGCATGGTTTTATATCAAATTTTAAAATTTTCATCTGAATAGCTTGGAAATTTGCACATGCAATCTTTCACCTGTTCACATTAACCTATAGAACAGAGCTACACTTCAGGAATTGAAGAAGAATAATACTTTCAACACATTTTCTAATATAAATTTTGTCTCATTTTCTCGTAATTGTGAAAAAAATCCACTAGTTTTATTTTTTAAATTATACTTTGTTTTATGTTTAAGCATGCGTCAAATACATATTATCACTTAATCTTTATTATTTTCTGTTTTTTAGTGTATTAATTATTTTACGTAAATAAAACCGTTTAAACAAAAATTTTTTCACTTTTTTATATTAATCATTTCGTGAGAATTTAATGGGCTCAATGCGTCCAGGGGTTAGCACTTGGCTATAAATTGAAATCCTATATATCGACGGCCATTTCTCCCTGCATTTCGAGCTTGATTATGCAGAAATTGTTTAACTATTTATTTCTGAATTTACGACGTTGGGGAATAATCATTCCAGAGAGACCCTCTGGTTATATTGCAGCAACCGAGCTATATATATTATATAAGCGTCAGAGTTTTCCATAATTTCTAGAGAATTTTTTTTTTTCCCTGAGCAATTTCATAGAGGAACTATATCCGCGTTAGAATCACAACAATATCTCCGTATAATTTGTTATTCAAATTCGAGGAAGCGAAGTGAGTATATAGCGTGTGAAGGAAAAGCAGCATTTGTTTTAGATATTTCGGCCTCTCAACTGCGCCGACTGTGTATCTACACGTCGCAGACCTTTGCCTGATATGAAAGCCCTTGAAAGCTAGTCTACATCCACGCTGACGGTTGCACAACGCCGTGAGTCAACCGTACATAACTCCCCCCTGTCGCGTGCTCATCTCGCCGTAAATATATACCTTCTCGACCGTGTACAGGCCGTATAGCCGATGTCAGCACATATACGTCTGTCGTATTACAACGTTACATTCACACAGGATGCTGGTTCTGCGGTTGCATCTCAATGCCGGACAGATTCGCGAGAGAAATAGCGCATTGCAGTCGCTCAGATTCAGATGGCGCATTCGTTGGACAATGAGGATATTGCGACATATCATGTGCTTGGATGGATGCGAACGAGTTACAAGCCTGGTCTAACGAGAATCACAGCTTTCCTAATATATATCAGTCTAACAAACCTTTTGTCTCAATTCTTATTAGCTCTCGAAACGTCTGAATGTGCTTTATATTTCTAGCATTCATTTATTCATATTTCTTCCATTTTTCTATGATAATTAATGATTTAGATGTTTTTTTATCTTTTGAATACAATATGGAATGACAAATTAATAATTTAATGAAACATTTTAGAAACTTGAATTAAAGAGTCTCAATACAAAAATGGAAAAACTTGTTTTTATTTAAAACTTTTATTAATATTAAGTTTAAAAAAATTAATTTCCGTTTAATGAATTAATGAAATAGCTAATTAGGCCTACTTAGATTTAATAAAATCTTGCAACTGATTTTATACAAAAGATACAATGTTTCAAATTTTTCTTGTTTTAGGCTGTGTTTAATACCGAAAGTTCTCAATCGTAATAAAAATTGTGTTTTTGTTTTTCAGGGTATAATTTTTGAGATATAGGATAAAAAAGTGCAATAAACGTCGATAAAAAGGTTTAATCATGACAATATATTCAGTTTAGGTATGAAAAAAGGATTATTGACCAGGTTTTATAGGACCAATTTGATGATGAAGCGAGGAAATATGAAATTGAAACATTTTGTTTACTATTTCATACTTCAATCGTTGAATTTTTTTGTAAATTTTAATAAAAGTTTTAATTAGAAAAAAAAAAAACAGTTGAAATAAAAAAATTGAATTTTACAGCTATATTTCAAATAATAAAAATATATACTTTTCTGTTTAACATTGAGGAAATCTTATTGCCTGCAACTATTAGCTTCGGCACATGACCACGTTTATCCGCTTCCAGAGTGTTACATTCGATCAAAGTCAGCGTATGGGTTCAGATGACCCAGTGTGTGCTCGAAGAGTTAAATAAAAAAAGTAGAATACATAAAATTTTCAAAAATGAAGATTCAGGTGTTGTGAATAGGAAAAAAAAAAAAAACATTTACAGCAGTTGAATCAAAATTCATCGAGTACCCCGTTATCTTAACTAGAAATATTAGCGGAAATGGACTGAGCGAGTGTCTATTGCTTCGCATAGGGGGTGTGCAAAAAATTTAACCATTTGGAAAGCCGAAATTTAAGGTTGGAGAGGATAATTGTAAATTTTTTCTACATTCAGAGTTCTAAATTATGTCGTATGTGTGTGTCCCTTAGGAGTTGACTGTCTAATTTATTAAGTCTATTCATTAAAATCAAGTACAGAAATTAGTGTTAGCCATGAAAATTTATTTTTTTGTAGAAAAAGTTAGTATATGCCGCCATATTCCACTAATAATAAAAAAAACACTAATCCAGCCGCAGATTTATTAATATTTGTTAGCTAATCTGACATTTTTTTTAACAGAAAAATTCTTATGATCAATCATTTTGTCGAATTACCTGAGAACCAGTTAAATAATTACTTTAATAATTGTTTTTCAATGAATTTTTCGGTGTTACAAACTTGGACTTCAGTTGATTATTTTATCGCATAATAAATTATAAAATTGTTAGATTAGATATTTCACACTTCGGTTTGAAATGTGTGGTATTTGTGGCGATAACTTTTTGTCATTTTTCCTGGCTAGCAAAAAAAAGAATTCAGGATTTACCGAAAATCCACGAGACAATCGCGTGACAGAAACGAACCCCAGTCCGTGAGACACTAATTTGTTTTTTTTTTTTTTTTGCTGCCCAAGGCTGTCTAATTTTATCAACTTTTTAGCTTTATTACTTTTCGCACTAATCTCCTTTTCTTAATCCCAATCAGTTGATTATGATTCGCCTGACGCGAAGCGTTTTTTTGTTTTTGTTTTTCTATATATCAATGGAATTGCGGGATTCTGAACATCTCACGGTTACGTTAACAATTTATAAAAGCAATCTAAAAGATTTTCAGATTATTAGATAATTTTTTACATTGACAAAAATTAGTTGTGACTTATTTAATAAATGTTATGGTGCGAATCTTGCCGTGTAGCTGACCGATTCGAAATCGTATGAACGAAATTGTAATTAGTTGAAGAATTTTTTAGTTCATTTAACCTTTTGTCATTAATTAAAAGAAATGTATGACGAAATCGATACTGAAATTAATTTTTTTTACTCAAATATTGTGCACTTGAAACAACTACCCTGAATAAGTTACATGAATAAAGAAATGTATGACGAAATCGATACTGAAATTAATTTTTTTTACTCAAATATTGTGCACTTGAAACAACTACCCTGAATAAGTTACATGAAGGTAACGTGGAGTTACATCGAGGTCTGAAACTGCGTCGACCGAGTGCAAATCAGTTGTGTCAGTTATGTACTACTTGAGACAAATTTCCATGAGATTTGTTCAATCTCATGAAATCATTGGGCATAGTCAAGTGATTCAAGTTCATTAAATCAGTTGTGTCAGTTATGTACTACTTGAGACAAATTTCCATGAGATTTGTTCAATCTCATGAAATCATTGGGCATAGTCAAGTGATTCAAGTTCATATCGAATTTGATTTAAATGTCGATTGTATCAGATCGAAATTTGCGGTAGTAGTAGTAGTGATAATTGAACAAATTATAAAATATTTCAGTCGTTATCATCGCGAAGATAATTTAAATAAATATTCTTTCAAATAATTACGCGTGAGATTGATTGAGCTACTTTACGCAAAGTCGCCCAGTAGTTGTGACAATTCCACCACGAACTTCGCCGCATTCAAAGTCATGACGGAATTGAGTCAACTGCGCCTATACATTCTCACTACGATTTTTTTTCTATTTAAATATAATTTTTTTTCGTCTGAAGAAGAACTACAACCCAAAAAAAATGATATGCTATACCCGAAAATATATATATATAGGGAAATTTGAGAGGCAAAATACGTCAGCTACAGATGAATTATTATTTAATGGTAATCGAACTTTATTCCCAATTTTCTGTTTAACTTTTTGTGCTGTCCACTTTTTGAGGTTTCACTGTAATTTGACATCAGTAACTGTATTCTACAACAGTTGAAAAAAATGTAAAAGGACATTTAAGAAGTTTTCAAAGCTGTTGATAGTATCAATATTAGTTGGATATATACTTATGATTTGAAATCGCTGCTGTTGACATGTTAGTGCATTGAAAGAGTTTCAGTCCGACTATACAAACAAGCTTTCTGATGGAGATATTCCTAGAAGGAGCGTGTGCGCCGTAGCCGAATTGAACACTTGCAGTTACGACGTTATTTAATCGAACGACCGGATATATTTTTATCGGCTTGCATCCTATCCGACTGGCCACAGTCGCCATTGAATAAGGCACTTTAAATGCAATCGGATCTGGCGCCGGCTGCGTCGAATACCGGCCTGGACATCACACGAACTCTCGCGCTATACGGAATAATAATACCAACGCTTTCCAATTGCTTTGATACTATTTCCGCCCCTACTGTTCCATTTAACCTCCTCTCATTCGCACTCAACCCAATGCCATCAGAAATGCTGACTCGCAACCTACAAGAGGACAAGTTAACTATCCAAAATCTGTTATATAACTATAAAAAAAAATTTTAATCAACTCAATCAAATCTTGCCGCAATATCTTGACATAATCAAAAAATTTTCTTTGATTGCGAATCGACAGAAAAACGTGTCATTTCTTTTTCAACGTTATGTCCACAATTTAAAATCGAGGTTTTAAATTGTTTAAAAACATTTTCTCCTTTGGGAAAGGCAGATTCTATCACACGAGGAAAAATTTTTTCTACAAAATAATTAAAGAGTAAGCAACTTCAAAAACTATGACGTTTTCAGGATTTTTTCCAGTTTTTTGCGATAACTCAGCAAATAAGCGAGATAATAAAAAATCTTATGAGAGTTAAATGATTCAAGACAGAATTTTCTACAAAAAATGTTTCATAAATTTTTTTGTATCTACTTCCAATTTCGAGATGTTACCGGTTTTTTGAAATTCTTATTACATTCACCCTATAGTAGAGTGATGCATTATGCTCATTAAAAATTATTCTTAAATTAAAAAACAGTAAATTGAAGATTTTAATGAAATTCAATTATTTTCCAAAAGAATACACAATATCTCTACAAATTTCTAAATTGAATTTTCAGCCGGGTTCATTATGAATTTTCTTTATAAATTGAATCTGCATTGACCCAATTCTTCCGCTCTACCAGAAATTTATGACTAATAGTATCTGACTCCAATCCAAACTTGTCTTTGATACTGTTTCATCAAGAAAATGTATTCTAGTCTGATCCTAGTGCTACACTCACGACGTATATTGACTAGTCCGATCTCTCCCTCTCGTTCTCCACTCTAGTACACACCATCAGCACGGTAAGTAGGCCGTATAAACAGTGTTACTCATGCGAATATATACGCGTTACAAATGTACCGGTGGTTTCCAGGACGGCGTGTAACGCGTGTCCCGCGGCGAACCAGACGCGCCCGCTGAAGTGCTATTTGCCCATGGTAAACTGGCGTGCCGAGTAAATCCGAATTAATAGCGTACACGCTGCCGAGGCAGCCGTTCGTCTAAGCTCGTGCTGATGCCGTTGTTGATGCCACTTCAGGCTGCGCAAAGTGGAAAAGCTTGCAAACAATCTGGTTGTATTACGCGTAATAACAACTCCAGCGTTCAAGTTTGCTGAAACTGTCCAATTAGTGAATTTCCACAGTCTAATCCGTCAAAAATTAAAATTTTTGCGTAAAAGCCGACGAAAAACCTAACTCACTCATTTCAGATCGTTTAACAACAGAATTACTGTCGATATTGTTCATGTATAAAAAGGAATTCGAGCTTTTTGAATCAGTAAGGGTCTGTTGCAGTCTCTGAATAATCTCACTGCGACGTTTACAGTCTTTTCATAGGACCACTAATAAGACTTGAGTCTTTAAGCCGTTGCGATTAGTCTTTCGAATTTTTTTCTGAACGACTTTGGTTTCTTAACTCTTGCGGTCGTTTCGCGAATCGCATTTCTTGAAGACTCGAGTCCCGTGTTGTCTTTTCGATTCGAACGTTGCACATGCTTTGAGACGATAGTATGCCAACAAGAGCTTGGAGACTCTAACTTCCTCAGGTTGTCGTACCAAAATTTTTCCAAGTTCTTCATGAAGAACTTGGAAAATTTTCAGCCGTGCTAAAGAGACTTGGAAAATATCTGGCTGAGCTGCAACCGGGACGGATTCAGAATAAATGCCTCAAACCACGCAATATTTCTATTAAACTTTAAATTTATAAATAATAGAATTACGTATAATAAAAGTTACATTCAAGACATTTACTTGATCTAAATAATTAGTTCATTTTCTAATTATGCTCCTCGAATCGCATTTATCGCAAGATAATTATCAAGATTAATTTCGTTCATATTATATTTTTTACTTTTATTATTATTGTTCGCACGTTTATCAATATAAATAAAATCATAGAGAAAATCAATTTAATTGCAATTACTTAGTTGAAATGTAAAATAACAAAATGTAATAATTTACAGCTGAAAAAAATTAATTAATCTTAATTACTTAGTTGAAATGTAAAATAACAAAATGTAATAATTTACAGCTGAAAAAAATTAATTAATCTATATTACGACAATAATAGTCGATCTAGACTTCAGTCTGTCTATTTATTAGAAACTGTACAGTCTCAATGATGAATTGTCTTTATATATGAGAGACGATACGCGTGAGACATCGTAATGTAGACGCAAGAGTCTATACAGTCACCAGAGTCTTTAAAGATGTATACCGGAAATGTTAATAGATTGACAGGTCGCTAAACTTAAAATATATTATAGGAAAAAAAATTCGATACCTGTATCCGGGCTAATTTTTTGTTAATTCAATATTAAACGTCCCATTATAACCCCATGTTATTCTACCGGAAGTTCGCATTCAAAGACACTTATCTGCAAAATTATTTGCAGGAAAGATTGATAGAGTTTTAAAAAACAAATTTTCAGACTGCGCTTGATTTTTTTCACCGCATAAAATTGTGGTCAATCCGGGGTGGGGTCTCCAACAAAATATTAATTATTAAAAATTGTCATTCCTGGAAGCAGATAAACGGGGCCACGTGCTAAAGCACATTATTAAGGACAATAAAATTTTCTCTTAAATAAAAGTCTTTCAGTCGTGAAATGCCTCTAAGAAGTGTTAAAAATCAAAATTTAACCGCATAAAGCAGTTATATTACTTGAAATTAAAAATGAAAATTAACGGACATGCACTGGCCGCAAACTATTCATTCTCAAACAGTCTCGATCGATGCCAAAAGAAAGCCTGCTTAGTCGATGAAAATTTCAATAATTTGAGTCGTCCAATTTCAATGCATGACAATCCGAATTTTTTGTCCTGGGGTCCAACAGTAAACTTCACTCCCCGCTTCGGAATATTCTCGTTTTCTTTCTCTTTTTTCGTGTCTGACAAATGACAGTTTGTTCTTGAAATGGTATCACATCGCCTAAATCGATGACAGACTCAAATTTAGCTCTAGCCCAACGTCAATCAGTCCACATTAGTGTCCGTTGTGCTTGGCATAGGTTACAAATAATCCCGACCAATTTAGGCAGGAGATTGCATTACCTTAGCCTGGAAATAGAAGACTAGATTAGTTGGATACGTTGCGGTTAATTGGCCTAAACAATGAGCTGATTTGTACGGGATAGCGCATATGGTGTGAGAGAGCACTGATGGTCGTAGAACAATGTTATAATCTAACAGACTGTTGTGCACATGACCCTCTACTACCAATACAAGATGATTTAGATCAATGATTAGTGGTTTGAGGGTTTTACCCTCCCAACTGGGCTCATTGATCCGCGCAAGATATAGTGACAAATGTGTGAAACCTAAACCCCTAGAAAAACAATGGAAAAGCGTTGAATGTATCGACTTTGAGCTATACCCATTCAATTCATCTTCCTGATGATGACGGCGTGCTACTAGATACCTTTCCGTTATCATTGTCTGCGTCAACGGGGCGAGGCTCTCCAGTAATTCCGGCTAAATTACATTGAATCGTGTCCTCTCCTCCGGTCTCCAAGTTAAATTGAATCAAACTCACTTCGCTCCTTTGCCGGCACCCTCTCGTTTCATTCTCGTTTCTAAATCTACCACTCATACACACACACACACACGATAGCGTACGTTTTTCTCGTTGGTCTATCGACTTGAGGGGCGATGTTTACGATGTGGCCTTGTGCCAGAATGAGACTACGCGTCGCAAAAGCTCTCGGAAATGCGAAAACCCGGAAGATTTTTTAGAAAAAAACTTTGTCCGCTTTGTGGCAGCGGCAACGACAGTAGCGGACGACGTCGTGAAAAAAAAGCACTGAGAGAACAATTTATTTATTTAACACATAGGTATATTTGGTAGATGACGAATAATACATCATTCTTTTTAGAACTTTCCACAACCTCAAATTCTAGTCCGAAATACACACAATACCATGTTGTGCATATACACGAACTGCATTTCACTTCTACTGTATTATCTGATCAACCAATCACAATGCGAGAAAAAATGTCTAAATTTACTGCAACTGTTTTTTTTTGCAATCAGCTAATCACAGCGCGAGAAAATTTTGAAACATTCGGAAATCCTAATTTTTCCTGTAAAGATACTCCGTTATCTTGGTAAGACTCTATAAAGAAATTTAATTTTTAATATGAACAGTTTAAACAAATAACGATTGCGCGCAAACTACACTAAAGATACTCCGTTATCTTGGTAAGACTCTATAAAGAAATTTAATTTTTAATATGAACAGTTTAAACAAATAACGATTGCGCGCAAACTACACGGAGAGAAAAATCACAGAATTTTTGCCCGCCGAAACAGGTAAAAATTACCGTTCTCTCTACTAAAGCTGGCGTGAATGGTAGGCACGAGAAAATTTCCCGTGCTGCACAAGAAAAATTATCATGCCTCCAAGAAAAAGTCATGTTGGGCTAGGAAAAAGTCATGTTGGCAGAAGAATATTTTTGGTGCTTCAACGTAATTTTTTATATAATAATAATAATAATA
>MVJL01006614.1:0-18544 GCA_002156465.1 Macrocentrus cingulum | reverse complement strand
TCCGAGATCGCTGAACTACCGCGCAAAATGGATGCTGGCTTCCTCACGCCAAGTTCGCGTCGCGTCGCGTAGAATTAAAAACGTTGAAAAATCGTCGGAAATATCGCGTTGACCGGGGTGATAAGTGGTTAAATACTTAGTGTGTGAGTGTAGTGAACGTAAACGTGTGTTTTTGTGAGAAAATTCGGTGGAGATTTCGTCGAAAAAGACAAGCTTGTCAGTCAAGGCCAACTGCCATGAAATTTTTTCGTGTCTCGTGCGACTGAGATTGTTGCCTGTCGAAACCTGTGTCCTGGTCCGTCGTGTCTGCCTTTTATGTAGTAAATAAAGCTTCTCAGTATACTCGTGTATGTAATAGACAATAGTGTGTGATAAATTTGGACAATGTGTGCTGCAAAACAACGCTCCAACGCCACAGTGTCTAGCGGGAATCATCGCGAAAATCACTTAATGGCGTTTCCAAGGTATTTTAAAGTCATTTCTACGTGTCAATATCGATATACATAAATATTTAATAATATGTCTCCTAAATTACGGGCGTCTGGCTCTCTGAGACGCTGTCAGACTTTCGTGGATGACGTAGACATATTTTCATGCGTTGTTTTTTTTTTGTGTCCGTCTTATCGTCCGGATTAGGACGCTGCACGTTCAAAACAAACGTTTTTTTTTTTCATAATATTTTTCTGTAGGTATATCTCACATATTTATCTCTTATTCATGGATATTGATTTTTTTTTCTACTAAATTTTCAATTTGCAAAGGTGGAACGACTTATAAGCTACTTATTTATTATTAAAATTTTTTTTGATTAAGAAAAAAATGAATTAAAAAAAAATAGAAAATATATTTACCGATAAAACGTGCATTTAGATCGTTGTAAATTAAAAAACTCTTTAACATTTAAATTTTTTCTCAGGAATAATATTACAAAAAATTCCGATTGTTTTAATTGCTGATATCTTGATAGGAATGCAAGTTAGACAAATTTTGTTGAGGACCGATTTTGTAGCTAATAAAATTCTCTAAAAAAAAGATCCCTTTAGAAAAATTTTTATCTTCAACGTCCGATAAAAATATTAATTCATTAATTATTTTACTTACATTCTACAAATATATTTTCAAATAAAAAATTTTACAGTTGAGAGTATTCAAGAAAAAAATGCCTCATTATAACTATCACTATATTTTAGTTGGATAATAAAATTTTTTTCAAGTTTGTCTTGGTTAAAAACGTTTCATCATACTAAAAGATCATGAGAATGAAATAATAAAATCAATTACACACTGAAATACCCTTTGACTCATATTATAAATCCGCATACTAAACGCCTGTATACTGGCTGAAAGGATTGAAAGGTGCAACGTCCATGGCGTGAGTGAGATATTTATCTGCAGGCCTGGGCACGAGATGTGTTCCGTCGTTCACGAGCAAATTTGTCCTTGGTTTGCTCTCTTTCGCCGTCTGGGTCTTGGTCGCGGATAGCTATCGACGGCTAAGAGTCGTAGGGTCGCCATTAGACACCCGTGGAGTCGTCCAGAAGCGTAGGAACCATCGCGAGCTGCTGGAGGCGACGGCGACGTCACGCCGATATGACAAACCGGTAGCTTCGCGACGCCACTGATGGCGCAGCGCTGCGTCACGCATCCTCCGACGCATTTTATTCACCTCGGCTCTTGAATCCTGCGGAACTCTGTGCATTTACGATCGATATATATATACGAAAGAGCCGCTGTATAGCGAGAGACGTGTCGGATTGCGCGCTCGTGCGCCGCAGCCACGCATACGTCGCTCCCCCATGGCCGTCATAAATTTGTTTCGTTTATACGATCGCCTTAAATTCTTTCGGCGGTCAGAAGCTTGTTAGGTTGGATGCCTCGCGCTCTCACACATCCGGATGCGAGACTCAACGTCTCGCTCGCGCATTTCGTTCAGCCTCCGATGCCCATCGCACGGTAAACACACGCTGAAACACATCGCCGAGATCGGTTTTCGCGGGGCGACCTTACCGGTCAAATTTTACGTACACCCAGAGAGTAAACAACCGGGGGCTTGTTTGAAAATCAAGACCTCAAGCACGTGTCCTTTTTGTCAGTTTCGAATAGTTACTCGCGATAAACACGCGCGATTTAATTGTCTCGTGGCTTTGGACGTACATTCGCATACATACGTCCTTCGCATGACGGCGGCTTTTGTGTCTCTCGGGGAGAGAACCGCGCGTGACCCTGAGTTGCAGAGACGCGCAGTCTTCTTGGTACACTCGACACGCGAGGAAATAAAACCATTATTGTTTAATACAGTGCGTGTTTTGAGTGTTTAATTTATTGTTTGTACATTCGGAAAATTGATGGCGAATTGTATATTTATTCGATCTATTTGTAAAATTAACCTGGGAAAAATGAAATTTGAAGGCTTGAAACCAACGTATAGGTCAACATTGATTTATTTCTATCCCATTTGATCAAATCTCATTTTTTCACGGGTTTCTATACTTAAAACTATACGAAAAAAAGTTTAATCTTGTGATTCATCCCTTGAAACAAATCGAATTTACAATTTCACTGTCATATTCGAAATGTTAAATATTTTCAATTATAATTTTGTTTATTTGAATTCTTCTATTTTAATATAAACTGATATCCATCAATTATTCTGTGTTTATAAATGTATTAAGTATCATTTGTTTAGGATACATTTTAATCTGCGAATAATTAAGTTGTGATTATACACCAAAAACATTAAAGTCACTAATTGCGTTGACAACAGCAGAAAGATATATAATCTGTGGTCAAGCGTAGAGAATATATAGGCTGTGCAATAAATTATAATTTATGACTGAGCAGAATCATGACGATGCCGGTATAGTCTCTTGAATATCACACATATATTTTTCAGTAGATTTATCTAGACACTGGCGTCTGACCCGCGGTGTCTTGTCTCTCTAGCTTTTTCTGCATGCATGACTTCATATATGATCCTACTGTTCACACTCGCCGCGTACAATAAATTAATTGTTGAGATTTACGTATCTCAGTGGTAAACCAGTCATTAGTATAGACTCTCTGGCATTCTGAGTAATTGCATAATAATGAATTACGCAGTTTAAGAGTCACGACGAATTATAATGCGCCTGTTGTCGAAACGGTGTTGAGATGATGGGCGACGAGACTGGAAAGAGACGATGGAATGTATAATAGTAAATCGTGCGGAAATGCGATTGGTGTTTCACACGTAGGCGAAGCCGCGTGTGTTTACAACGATCATGCCTGGGGGCTTCGTAATTTATTGTCTTCCGTCGTCGATGACGGCTGGCGCACGCCTAGCGTTTTCTCTGCTTCTCTTTCATGTCCCGTGTGTTGTTTAAATATGATGCTATATGCCTACCAATAATACTGGCCCATTCAAACCCTGGCCGAGGTCTTTACGCAATTTCCAGTTGCTCATGTATATTTCTAGTCCAACCTGGCCCTCTGTCATATCCTCACGCAGATCCTCTAAAGGCTCGTAAACGCGTATTGCCATTTTTACGACCTGCAAGCCGTTGGAATTTTTATTTCTACGCTGATGAACTAAAAACCCGAGTGCTTGATAGATCTCAGTATGATATTTTAGTTCCCACGTGTATATGCAACTTGGTGTGGATAAAATGCAAAAATCTCCATGAAAGATAAGCGGAAAAACACCTGGGTTGTAGGTGCAATTCATTTCAATGCATGTCGTATTTTATTCAGGTATATTAAACACTTTTCTGCTGCTTCAACTTCACATTTTTTTTCATATCACCACCAGTTTGTGCAGAATCGTTTTCTTATACGCTAGATCGTAACATAAATGTCAATATGGCGTCGTCAAATTATGGGGTAATGCGAGAGTTGATGTTGTAAAATATACAGTTGGAAAAATTTTTGCATTTCATAAATGTCAGAATTAATTTTAAAATATTACCAATGTAGTTGTTCATTTTAATAACTGGTATATAATTTTATTTTGCAACTTTTTCCTTCTTGAAGAATTATTACAATGCAATTCTTATAACTAAAAATTGTAGAATTTATTTTCTTTGCATTCAATAAATCATAAACTATACTATAAAATTATACATTAAACGTTTAAAAATGATTTAGTATCAGGTATATGTAAGACAAAGAATATAAAAAATCGTAGAACGATATGTCAGATGAAGAACAAATACAAAAACCTGAATAATCGGATAAAATAAATTAAAATACAAACAAAATCATCGTGGCGAGGAGGTTAAGGATTTTTTAAGACGGCAAGCAATTGTAAAAAATTCATGAAACATCATTTAATTAAGGTTGTACTGACGTGAGAGTCAACTATAAGCAGAAATCGTTAAAAATGTGTAAATCAATTCTAAATTATGGCTTCAATCGATCAGTAAAAATTTTAATGGGATTTGTTGGTTTCTTTAGAAAAAAAAAAAAATTTTAAGCAATTTTTTTAAAACTGTATTTTCGTATTTGTCGGAGTTATGATCGAATTTAGTGATCTGTCGCTTGTAGACAACATGGTTGCAGAGTGCAGACGATATAAAAATTATTGGTAAGATGCGGGTAGTGATTTATTTAAGAGGACTCAGACGCTATACATCCGGTTTGTCATATTACGATTTGAAAGTGTCACTGTATGATGTAATAGACGTTAACTTGAGCACCAGACGAAATATTACATTAATGTCTAAAGAAAGTCCATCTGTCGGGCCGGAAGCACGACAAATAATACTTAAAACGCGCGCGAAAACGAGTGTTTCTGCGAGCGAGAAAGACAAATAAAAAGGGCGAGACAGAGAGAGCGAGAAAGAAATGAAAAATAAACGAGTGAGCGTCGAGCCATTTGACGCGTCAACTAACCGTTTATCACTGCATCGGCACAGGTCACGTAGCAGTGGGACCCCCTGGCCACTTAAAAAACGTTGATCCAGGCGTTTAGTAGGAAGTGACGTCAGGTCGACGACAAATAGACGTGCCCACGCTGGATCATCGAAGGCCGCGTCGCGTTGGACCAATACTTCACACTACTCCCACGCAACTCTCGTGCAATCCATCATCTGCTCACTAAAATCTCAGCGAACTTGATGATACCATTTCCCCCGCGTTATCCGTCATAATAACAGTTTAAACGTCGAGATATAATTCAGATACGCCGGGTCCCGCGGGGCCTTATCTCGACACCGTCAGCAATCCTCGTCGTTTCTGAATGAAGCCAATATGCTACCGAGAGAATCCGCCGCGAAGATGAGGCCCGTGACAGCGTGTGGGAGTGGCTGTCACTCATTGTTGTCCGACGGCGTGAACACCCGGTGATATACATACTTCATTCTTGTCCACCTCCCGGCCTCTGCGCCGCCGTCAAGTCGATGCACAAATCATCATCAGAAAATATACCTATATACAGCTTTCACTGTCATTATCCAGGCTACCCTTTTATCCAACTAAGCAGATTTTTTCTCCATCCTTCTCGTCTCCCCTGTCGTTTCAAGTGATCACGTGCTAGATAATTGTTGCTCTGAATTTCGTCTGAAATGACCGGTTTTTAATTGCAGTTTGTTGTTCTTTACAGAGGCCACCATCGTCGTCCCTCTCGTACCCCGGTGCGGGCGTAAATGACGACGCCCGCAGCCCTGGAAGTGGAGGAACACCCGGACCGCTCAGTCAACAAGCACCTACCAGTTTGGACTCGTCTGATCCTGGTGAGTTGATCATTTTTTTATTCTATCGAATAATAAAGTTGATAAGGCAATGTCAAACAATCATTGAACCCCTATTTTAGTTCGTATTTTGAGATGTAAATTCAGGGATGGATAGTCTACAACTTTTAAGGGTCGATTCATCAATTTTTATTTCAATCCGCATATGGAGATGGATGATCTATCGCGTGCTATGTCATGTTTATAACTGATAGGAGCACGATTTCACGCCTGTTTCGATTGAAATTTATATTGACACTAGCTGATTAGTCTAAGAACAAATACTGGAAGTATATAAAATTTGTTGCAAGCTGGCGAAATCATCCAAATAATATCTATACCAACAGCCGCGTGTCAATACGAGTAAAAGATTCAACGTCAAAGTCGAGGCTAATGAGCGTGGTTGGCATGATCAGTGGCGTCGGCATCTCATTTGTGTGTGCCCAAAAATCCGTTTATACAATCCAACCAAGGATTTATGTATTCAAACTCGCGTATATATACATTCGGCGTGAGCATCAGACTTTAAACAACCCATAATGAACGCGATATACAAAGCGGAGTGGGGCAAAATCAAGAAATATTAATCGTACAGTTGTAAATGTCAGTGATATTACAAGAACACGAGGAATAAAAGTCACTTTTAGAAATTGAGTGGTCACGGAATTTCATAGATGGTGCGCCACTGCGCACGAATGTGGCATCAGTGGCTCAGTCACCGGGCGAGAATACAAGTTCACGACACCATCCCATAAAGATTCATTAAGGCCAGCTCGCTCTGGGCCCCGCGTGTCTGTCTATATTCATTCTCGTGTGTGTAGTGGTGGCATTATAAAATTGCGAGCGTCAAGCTGTGGGCACAGCACGATTATGACGAGCTACAAAAATGCCTGATGAATGGCAATCAAAATCTGATGGTTTTTACTGCCAAGAAGTCATAATTCCGCGTGCACACACACTAATCAGTGTATCATTTTACACTATTACAAAATTCAATATTTTATGTGTCTTAAAATATAAATTGAGAGTCACTGTAGACTGAGACTTGTGAAAAACCTGATCTGACGAATCGAGTGAACGGTAAACAAGGCTTGGCATGCTATCCTCTCGTCAATTCTCAATTATACTATTATTTATATTTTTTTAAGCCTCATGAACGCGTAGGCATACTCTACGTGCATGTTTAAGCACACTCTAGAAGAGTATATAATTGCCGCATCGTCTTGTATAGTTTGAGTTGCCAGTACATGCCCGGAAGATAGCGATCACAGGCGTCAACGTGTTTTCCCCTGTCATACGAATGACTTTATCCGATTTTTTCACCCTCTATTGACGTTTTTCATCGGTCCACCTCGTCTTCAATGTTGCTCATTAACGCCCAAGCCTGTTTGCACACAGATAAAATCTTTAACTTGGGTTTTTCTCGTGTTTTTTAAAATCATATAATCACATACAGAGATCTGGTTTTTTTTTCGGTTCTGAATGTCTCGTGTGGTCGAAACCGACCTAATTTACACGCTTCCGCTGCCTCTCTCTCGCGGCCAACGTATTTGAAGGTCACCCGAGGGCATTTGCATTCGTCGAAAACGCCGTCCCACGCGTCGGATATTTCGTTGCTGACACACACACAATGTGACGACGACGCCGCAGAGCGAATAAGTGCGGACCAAAGATCACCAGAGAGAATTCCTGGAAATGCGAAGGCGAGGGTGAAGAGGGAGATAGGAGTAATGAGGCTGATTCCGTGTTTTCTGTGTTTCAAGAGTCGTTCGTATCGGTCGGTTATCGGCTTCTTCGCGGCCAACGTTGTGTGTCCCCACTTGAAGTTCCAAGCGTTGAGAAGAGCGCTTGTGGTATAATGAGGCCTTCATGTCGTGAACTCCCTCACCTTGTATCTCTGCCGCATCTTTTTCTCCTTTCCCGACGCGTATTTATTTTTTTATCCCCCTTGCACCCCGCATTTTCTCTCCTTTATTGACAATTTTACGCCGAGCGTTGACAAAACTCTCTCGCCCGGCGTTTCCGCGCTTTTTCATGCTAACTCGCGCGCACACCCGGTCCATCGCGATCTCTATCGTGTGATCGTTAGTGTCACGAAATCCCTTCTGATGTGCAATCAATTTTTTTTTATCGTTATCCCGCCGCTGCAAGATGTCAATCGATTTTTTTTTTTCGTAATGTATTAAATATGTGGATATTTTATCGGATGTTTTTCCCGATTTTTATTTTCCCTTTTTTGCGGGGAATTATCAAACTTGCTCGAACAAAGCCTCGCGATATCTACGACGCAGTTGAATCGACGCGCCTCTCTTATCGTCTGACAGTGATTAGCTTCTCGTTAACATCGTAATGACGTCGCTGCGTGATTAAAGAGTGGCGTTTACAATCAATGGTTGGATATATTACACAGTTCGATCGCATTAAATTAATGCACACACGTCCTCGCTGACACATCACTCGTGTCTGTCTCGCGCTGTCAGCGCGCGCGAGGCGTGCAAGTGAGCCCTTTGAGTGGCTATCATGCGTTCATATCAAAAATCCACTTTTTTTTTTGCGTGCAATTAAACGTCAAAAGAATATGAATTATCTACAGCTCCATATATCTGGCGTGCATTTTTTTTTTTTTCGCTGTCGATTACATTTCATCTGCATCCCAATAAACGTCCGAGCGTGGGTGATTTAAAAATGGCTGTTCAAATGTGCACCATCATTCTTCCACGTTGCTCAACTTTTTTTTTTTTCGAAATTTTTTTTTATTCCTGGCCCGATGCTCTCACTTACACCTCTCGGAGGCACACTGGAAAATCAATTAAATCGCTTAGATAAAATATTGCAGCAATTACCCCTGATTGCCCAATTCTGACGGTGTGCTATCGATGACCAAACATTATCAAAGTCCTGCCGTATATTGCGGATATTTGATTTTTTTATTAAAATTTTATTGCAGTAAAATATCGATGTAAAATATTTTTATTTTATTTTAAAGTTAGAAATATATGAGAGAATAACAGAATATTGAATTTTTATGGGTACAATTTTATTTAAAAAATGTAAAAGATACAAAATAAAATATATATGTCGTTTAAATGTCAGTTATGTACAATTTTTTTTTTTTAGTTATATTCTCAAAAACCCAGATTTTCAACTGATGGAAATATATTTTACTTGCTAATATCTTTGATAAGGATGCGAGTTAGATAAATTTTGTTAAGGACCTTTTTTGTAGGTAATATAATTCTCTACAAAAAAGATCTCTTGAGAAAAATTTCTATCTTTAATAGTTTTGAAGATATCTTAAATTTAAAAAAGCTAGATAATTTTTTATATACGCGTTTTGGCTTTAAACCCGCGATATGAGGCGTAAAAATTGTAGAAATTAATGTATACAGGTTTTTTGTTATTAACAAATGTGGGGCTCACTTGAAATTTTATATTTATACAGATACACGACCACTATTCACGTAAAAGGGAGGGGGTAGCGCGCTCAGCAGTAGTAGATATTTTGTTGTATTGTCAGACACGTTTCCTATGATATACGAGGCCATTAAAATATCGCACAATCTATAGATAATTTACAAATTAAATTTATTATTAAAAAACGTCTATGGTTTTTAATTATTAATTTTTTAGTATTTAGAATTTCTTATGGTTTTTTCGTGCCACATGTCTCAGTGTGCACTCTGCGACATCGCGAGCAGACGAGAGAGATTGTGGTCGACTCTCATCGCATGCTGTAAATTTCTTTCGCGCGCGCGGTCGACTTAGCATCAACGCCATATACACGTTCTAGCCGATGCCAACTGGATCACGCGAGTCGACGCATTTTTTTATTTATGCACCGTCCTTCCCCACATTCTCAAAGTCACCGCACACACACACAGACCACTCGCGTGCCAGCACCACAGCCATCAGACGCATTTTTAGTAATTGATTTGGGGGAGGACATGCGGGGGTTCTGCCTGAAAGCATTGGATGCATCTGAAAATTGAGTATACAGAGTATATGGCTGTTCATCTAAATTCATGTACTGTATATAAAAAATTGCTGGACTTCATAGAGAGTTTATATAGACCTAGGTAAAATTTTTGTGGCGCCGGTTGAGAATCCCTGATCGACAGCTGTTTCAAGACACGTAAGATAACCTAAACTCCACTCGGCCGTTGCTGCCAGCTAGTTCGCGTGTGTATCGACTGGCGTTTATATTTTTTCAACCCGGTCATGCATAAATAGCCGGGCCACACTGGCTCAGAGAGAGAAAACGAGAGTCTCTTTGATTGTCTTCTTAGAATTGGCATTCCGCTATTTCTCGGAGAATTTTCACATTTAAATCCACATTCTGCGCCAACTTCATCTCGAGCCCCGGTCATCAGGTTGACAAAAAAAATTTCTCTTCGGAAACTAGACTTGACAGGACTTCATTTATCTTCATGATTAATAAATTTATAAAATTTTCATTAAATGAGCAAAGAATTGAATTTTCAAGACGATAAATATAGAAAAAACTGCAATAAATGATAAAAAAAAAATAATAGATGGGTAAATCTTTTTTTGAAAACAATAAAAAATGGCAAAGAGTGCCGCTGCAGCATCAGATAAAATCGATACACAATGTACAAGTACGGTTTCTCAAGCGCAAAGAGACGTGAAGTAGGAGGAGTAGCCGTAAACACCATTTCATCCGACGAAAGTCTAAGTCTCTAAGCTTTTCCGCAAGGATTCACCATTTACTTGGCATGTCCTGGCAGGAAGCAACCCCTTTGCTTCTTTTTCTCAAGCCGCAGAGAGGCGGTGAGAGCGAGCGAGATATCGCGGAGTTTACAGAGAGAATAAGCGCCGCGTGCGCGATTTCTATCTATCCTTTCATCTTGCCAGCATTCCTTGGGGTATTACACGCCCCACGACACCGTCAAATTCTCTCTTGACTTGGCGAAGACTTTGTGGGGTGCGTTTTTCCCCCTTTTACGAATGAAATCTCGATGTGGAACAAGGCAAAGCCATTATGCATTCATTGTTGTATGTAACGATAAAAATATACTATCAGCTAATTCCCCAAATTGTGTTGGAGAAAAATTTTCTGAAAATATACTATTCACTCGTATTTATCTGAAGTGAAAAGCAATATATGCGGAAACGCTTGGAAACTTGTGAGAGAGGAGTCAGAGAGAGCCATCGAATAAAATTGCTTTCCACGGCGTATTTTCCGAGGGCGAGAGATGTATAGAGTATACGGACACATTTCTCGTCGGTGCGCGACGACGACGATGGAGGGAAAGTGCAGTCATCCGAAATAAACGAGGAGTAGACCCAAAGTTCTTGGTTGAAGTTCAGCCGAGTAGGGGTTGGGAATGAGTTTGCGTCGCGTCGGTGATGAAACTTTGCCGTGACGAGAAAGAGGGGTTGTCACACCGTTTTCCCTTCCTCGCGTTCTACTATCCACCGTAAAACCGCTGCCACACCCCTTGGCTCTCCGATCATGCCCTCTCTCATCTCCAGAAAGCATTGTCAGCTACTCTCTCTCATCGTTGTGGCATATGGGCTCACATTGAAAAAAAATACTCGGCTAAACATTGTCTTAGTCATTGAATTAGTTGCGGGCAGAAAAAAAATCAATCTCCAATTTTGAAAAAAAATTTCCATCTCTTTATAGACTCTGAATGAAATTAAAAATAAGTAAAAATTTTTTTTTAGATAGAAATAAACAGAAAAAAATATCTTGTGTTGAATTTAAAAATTCGTATGCATGTTAGCGATGAGATATAACGCATTTGAATGGCCGTGGGCAAAAAGACGAATAAATCCACGCGGCCACACATCGTCTGAGGGTAAAGAACACATCATTCCTGAATGTCTCACGGAATATATAAAGATATGAGGGCTGCGACATATTTTTGCGAGTGCCGTGACGCTAAATATAAAGCGTGACTCAGGGTGGCAAGGAGTTGGGGTAAAAATACTCGGAGAAGTGGCCGAGAGAGCTTTTGGATGTGGTATCTGAAATGTCTTGACGCCAACGTGCCGCGTCGAAATCATGATAAATAGACGAGAAATAATATGGACGAACGAGAGGCAAAGATATCCAATTCGTGTATCTAGAACCGCAAAAACGAAGCAAAGCCGCAACAAACTGAGCACGTCGTCGTGGCTCCATCGCTGAAAATTCGAGGACCGGTCTGATTCGAAGACGAGGAATAACGCAAGACAACTAAAAAGAGCGAAAAAAATAATACAGGCAAGATGAGAGGAGGAGGAGGAAGAAGCAGAAGAACTTGTGGAGATGTCTTTTTTTATTCCGCTGGGGCGAACAGACTTCGCTCTTGGTTTACAAGCATGTGGTCTACAAAGAGGTTGCCACGTTGTTAAAATAACCACGGCGAAGCTCGCGCACGGAGGCGTATCTTCCGTCTCTTTCTCCCACTGTCTTATTCTGCGTCTGGCCAGTGACGCACACGCACATGTGGTGGGCATCAGGCAACAGAGTAGAAAACTACAGTGAAACTCGCGACAGACAGAACAAGATATACCATCCAGAAACTCTTGCTTACATTGTCGCGTTTAGAGTGGTCGTCAACCGAGTCGGCGTAAATTTTACTGGGGCCCCACGACCGTTCGATCATCGTTCCACGTGCAAATTTATCGTCGAGGCGACAGGTGGAGCTTGAATTACACCAGCCGGCCAACAAGCTCAAGTCTTCTTTTGTGTCCACGTCCCAGCGACAGATGAGAATCACTGCTGCAGACCCAATTCCCCGCGCTTTTTCCCCTACTTTTTTCACTTAAACTACCAAAAAGTTAAAATTCACTCAGAGTCTTTCAACGAAAACATCGCATATCGAGCTATTCGTTTTGGAGCAATGGTTCGCTAAATAATTTTAATATCGTCTTCCTTAGGGTGGCGCAAAAAAACCGACTCTTTTTGTTTTTAGTCTCGTATCAAAAAATCATAATTCATCATGTTTCAAGAGCCCTCTCAAAAAAATCAGACTAGTAGTTAAAATTATATTCTATGTAAATAAATTTGCAATAACAAAGACAGGAAATTTTTTTTTCTACAAATTTCTTTTTTGGCGAAGAAAAACAAAATAGTCTATTTTTTTCATCATCTTAGTCTTTCTATTTATTTATTGGTATATGCCACTATAGGAATTTTAATCTGGGAATAATCGTAAAACCACTAGAAAATAGAAAACGAATTAAAAGAAGCTTCATACTCATCAAACGTGGTCGTGCTTGACGAAGATCTTCCGTTATTTTTTTGTCTAGCGTACATCCTCGCGACGTTTCTGTTTTTTTTTTTTTCGCCCCGACAAAAGTGACTTTTATTGCGCGTGCCATACGGGCATAAATGCGTCGTTAAACGGTCTAGTCATTAGCATAAGAAAATACGATATATCGTGGCTTGTTGTAGGTTTGAAAATTTTAGAAGAAAATTAATATAGATGTGGATATTAGAGATAAAATTAATTTATTAACGATTGTAGTGTTAGAGTGTGTTGTTGCAGGGTTGTATGTATACTTGAAGATTTACTCTCACGCCTACGAAGCCATAAATAATATCGGAAACACTGGAATCTATTTATGATCACGGAGTCCGAGACATTGAAATAGGCTAATAGAGTCTTTGAGCCACCTGAGCAGTAACCGGTATAGAGGTATTACGTAAATAATTCTCACCTCTTGCACACCTTGTAATTATATCTTGAAAGCCTCGCGGTGATTTTCAATAAGTCCACCTTGGATAATAATTCTTCGGCTCTATCTTATCACAGGCTAAATGCCCCTTGCACGGCGCGTGGGACGAGTTGACGGGATTCTCGACCTTGGCGTTTAAATTTAAAAAGTCACCACCCCCACGACGAAGAGAACTTTGCTCCGATACTTTGCCGAGAGAAGTGGTTTGGGAGTTTAATTTATTTGGTAGTCGAACTGATATCGACGCCATCGATTACAGAGAACTTATTACGCGCAAGACTTCTTCGAGATTTTAGGACGACACTGAGATTTCGTATATAGCACTACTGCCAGAGATAGAGACGCGGAATGCCTCTAAATTCGGTAATAATGAAAGTCAGTGATGTGTATGATTGAAATCGTGGGGAAGGCGATGGAATAGCGAAAAGGGTCCGTACTATATACTGTGTATAGCTAAGGGTATAAAGAAGGTAAGGGTCGCGTGATGACGGCCAGAGGTTTTCAAGTTACACACGCGCTATTACTCAAATTTCTCGGCTACAATTGGTCTTTAAATTTATTTTGCCTTTGCATAATGCCCGTAATTTTAGACTAATGTCATACATACATGAATAGAAAATATTTAAATAAATCAAATTTAAAAATCTCAAACAAACGATTTTTTTTATTTACTCCGGAAGTCATTGTTTTTTACCTTTAAACCAATAAATTTCAATGGCAAAATTTTTTTTTTTTCGAGTTCAAACTACGCTCTCTGACGAGAAAGTTTTTCAATTATAAAGTCAATTTAAACCTAAAGTTTCGTGCAAGTATGAACGAGAAATCGGTTCATTAATATCAGTAAAAAATTATATAAAAAAAAAAATTGAGTATATAAAATTAATCAAGTTTAAAAATAAATTTGAGACATTCTAAGTTTTTTATCGTTATACTGTATACTTTTTTATATGACAATTTATATCTTTTTTCTCAAATTGTCTGTCACAATTATTGCATAATTAATTTCGTTTCTGTCCAATAATTCCACACGATGATCAATTCTCAACGCTGTTTAATTTAAACCTTTGCATCACTTATGAAAGAGATTATACGACGATTACCAGACAGTGCGCCATAACGAGTGACAGAAAACGTCGCAATTATATTTGCGGTAACAATTTGGCTATTATAAAATCTACAGATATATAACCATACTATAAAGTGGTAATTGACAGGTGTCCAAATCGGGAGCTATTATTATCACCAGAGTCTCAGGGAAATACGCGAACAAACGATTGTCCAACCGCGAGACAAATATATGAGTAAGCACAGACAATATCTATCACTTAAATTTATACAAACGCTGTAAATTTATACCGGGTTATCATCATAAATCCTTATATCAAAATAAACTCAATTCGACGAGTTATAAACACAACCTCTGTAATACTAATCCAAATTTATATTAGATCGAACAACGACGATGGGATACGGTTACATGGATGGACACGACAAATTTAGCAGGGTGCTTACATAAAATGATTTTCTAATTCTGGATGCAGCTGACAACGAAACGCACCCTATACAGCAATCGAACAAAAATAATTGTTCAAATAAATGTTCCCGTGGAAATTCAATTGTCTGACAAGGTTGAGAACGCTCGAGTGAGCCGCGCGGATCTGTGACTCTTCGCGTGTGCGGCACAGAGCGATCCGTCACATGCAGATACCATTCTATGCCGCGATGTATACATGGGGTGCTGATACAATGGAGGGGAGCCCGGACGCTGTACGCATCACTGCGCTCTTTAAAACGACCTGTTTTTTTTCACTAGCGATGAATGACCCGGAGCGAGAGGCAGATAGGGGTGTGTGCATCGAAAGAGACCTCGTAGGGGAAAAAACGAAACAGCACACACTGAAGCCCGCTGCATTGTCACTTCTTCATTCAGCCCTGATTTTGCGGTCGGCTTGCGTAGCGAACCAATTGAAAGAGCCGCGATGGTCCCGATGCGTTGAGGACACACACAGTTCGTGACCCTAAAGCGCGTTTGTTTGCAAAACCTTCCGTATTATGCTGCAATCGAACTTTGATCAATTTGCACTGGTGATTCATATCCGAGCGTTTGAATAAGTCACTAGCTTCCAGCGCAATTGGCTCAGGGGTTAAGCAATCCAACTGGTTTCAAGATATGGACCCTGTATTTGTTGTTATATGCGCAGGATATAGTTCAAGTGGATTTCTCAGGTCAGACATGCTGAGAAAACAAACAGTTTGCAAGGGGGATGATGCGGTGTAGGGAGTATTCGGAAAGCTGCTCTGCTTTGCCATGTATTCAGACATGATTGGGACTATTCAGGCCACTCGAGTGTCAATTCTCGTTGGTTTCATCGTGGGAGCTGGAATTTTTGATGATTTCCTTCATCCATTACCCCCTCTGTTTTCAGTATTGAAATCACATCTTGGAGGTCTTTTAACGATCCTTAAAAATTTCCTTCTAATCCAATGATTTTTTTCTATTATTATGATAATTGTATCTGAATAAGTAGATTTGAAATGCTGCTGGTTTGAAATTCGTTTATGAATTGATTCGTGTGCAATTGAATGAAACAGGCTTGTCATTGTTTGGAGCTTTGGGCGAGGTGATGATGATCAATTTCAAAGTCAAAACCCGCAGATGTCAATACAGAAATATTTGCGAAGGATGGTGCAGGCAGTGGAGAAACTTCCGGCTGATGAATTCATCACGCAATCTCTTGAACCTTTGCATTGAAGCTCTTTCTCTCATCAGCAACCCCACTTGGTCGGGTCTCGTTCTTGGGTCCTTCCCTCGCTCTGACGCGCGTGGAGTGATAAGAATGAAATGCCGGGGCCGACACAATGAAGGTGTCGTTGCAGGAAATTATACAGCAGTTAGAAGAGCGTCTCGCTCTGAGCAATTGTCTCTCAACTTGGCATTGTCTGGAGCTTCTCTCTTGCACGCTTGTCTGACACCAAGCCGGCACAATGAGAGATCTAATCGTGGGTAAAGTACTTAATATCTTAAGGTCGCATTTGGCGGAAGTGAGAAACCTCTGTCAAAGCGACCGAGGGTTCTGCGTGCGGATCGTCGTGTCAGGGTGTATCTGATGGAGAAGCAACGTCTCGGATGACAGTTACTCGTGCACACCGTGACGGATCTCTTTGTTGGACCTCTTTCAATGAATCCGCCAAGTGGTTCAATTAAGTCTTCTGGATTATTCAATACATCTCGAAAATTAACCGATCGCGATCCCACTTTAGATGATGGAAGAAGCTTTCAATGCTGGGGAAATGTGAGTTTGCCATGACTTTTCGTCTTTGATTGACGCCCGACGACATTTGAGAAGGTAATCGGACACTGACTAATGAATAATTGTAACCGTCTACCAACGCAGGCTTTTGGCATCTGGTTTCATTATGTGTTCTAGAGTGCTTCCAACTTGATGTCTACTTTTAGCTTTGTGATTTCCCCATGTGATTGATTGTTCTATCCAAAAACGCTTAAAGAATTTGAAAATATAAGTGTCTCAAACATTTACAAACTGAATTTTTCGGTTTTTCAAGACTTTGCTTCCTATTAAAATTTTTTTTCTCTATATAATGATCATTAAAATTGCTGAGAAGGTCGTAAAACTCGATTCGGTCAAAATTGAAGAAAAACATAGACTTGCAAATGAGTTTGAAAAACTCAAATTATCCTGCTCCATTTCTGAAGAGTATCTTCTGATGTCTCGGCACAGACAGTTTTTCATTTATTTTTTTGTTCACCTTGACTTCTTTATATCTAAGATACTACGGTGTATATGGTTTAATATCGTCAGTGTGTATATAAAGGATGTATGAAATCGAGGCTTGAATATTCCATGGAGTGTCAACGCGCCCAAATGTTTTCATCTCTCTCGTTATAAAACATCGTTATTTTCCCGGCATGACGCGCTTTATATCGCTGTCCCGCGATCATTCCCTTCTTAAAATGCAATCTTAACTTTATTAACGGTCGTGCAAGCGGGGCAAAAACGTATTTTCTCCGCTCGACTTCCCTCACAATATTCAAGACCGCGCACTGAGTAATTCGTGGGCTATATACCATCATCTTCATCGTGAAGCATCCACCCTCTTTGTCTTCCCTAAATTCCGTATATTACAATTTTTTTTCTTGCTCTATTTTCTCCACGGCTTTGCAGTATATAAGGTGCTGAAGTAAACTCAAAATGAGATAGGAAAAAAGAAAAAAAAAAACGACGTGTCGCTCGAATTCATGGGTTTCCGTGGCAAGTAATTTCTTTATTTACTTCTCGTGTGAGAGAGAAACTCTTCCTTCCGCTCTCTGGATATTCTCTCACTCTGTTTATCTCGGGGGCCATTCGTTTTTATCACGCGACTCTCATGGGATCTCACGGTGTCGCGGTCTCCTTTTTCCTCTGTTTTTTTTTTGTGCTGGGCTAGCCCTCGCGCGTGATGACGACGGCGACGACGTGCCCCGTGGGAGGGCACGCGGGACCCTCGCCAAGGAGCTTTTCTCGAGGGTGGCGCAGACGGAAGCCACGGGGAAGACTATGCACGCACACGTCACAAGTGACGCCTAGCGTGATTACGTTATTTCCCACAGATCCCTTCGCATGCTTCTTCCTTTTTTTGCTGCGAGTGTTATGTGTACACTGTGCTCATTCGTTATTTACAGACTTGTCAGAGCTACAGGGGGAAAAACCTGCCATGAACCCCTTTTGATGTTGGAAAATATTTTCTACGTTTGCTCAAAATAGACGACCAGTGATATTACTCACTATTTCATCCGTCATGATTTTTTATTCATTAAAATTATTTTATAAAAGATTTTTTTATTCAACAAAACATGGTCATTTGGAAGCTAAGACTTTTTTTTTTAATTTATTAAAAATATATGACAGTAAAAATTAATTTAAAGTTCATTTAATGTCATAAATTTGAAAAGTTTCATGTTTTTCATTTTTTTTACAATAGAAAAATTTTTTTAGGCACTTGTAAGTATTTTTTCTCAAAATTCATGACAATTACAATAATAAAAAACATTAATTCATCGATTTTTATCCTTAAAAGTACGAAAGAAAAATTGTTTTTTTTTTTTTTTTTTTTTTTTTTTTTTTTTTTTTTTTTTTTTTTTTTTTTTTTTT
>MVJL01006609.1:0-10353 GCA_002156465.1 Macrocentrus cingulum | reverse complement strand
TTTTTTTTTTTTTTTTTTTTTTTTTTTTACAGTATTTATTTATTTATTTATTTATTTATTTATTTATTTATTTATTTATTTATTGTGTCGGATATAGTATAGATCAAGGTCGAATTCGGCAAGGACATTATTCACTCATTTTCAATTCTAATTACCTGTTGTGCTGTAATTATAAGGTAGCAAAATTATCAAAAAAATTTCATATTGTGTTACATATATATTGTGGATTAATGGTTGTTTGAGTTTTCGCGGCTTTCATGTAGTTTCAGATGGAAGTGCCAGAGCGCGCTGAAACTAGAAACGAAGTAGCAGCAGCTTCCGCTCTACATCCAATTGTCGCGTTTTGGAAATTGCCATTTACAGTTGCTCTCCCCGCCGCGGTGTGTGCGTGGAAATGGGCAATGGCGATTGAATGAGAGGATTTTTGTGTATAAAATGTAGCCTTCTTTGGCACTTGAGAAAGTGTACATAATCCATTTGTTCCTAAAAAGTTGCGCAATTTATTTCGCTGCGAGTGTGACGCTAATTGTGAACTTTATTTATTCCATGACTTCTTCACCCAATAATACGTGAGTAAAATCCCCTAAAGATTCACAAAATACTTTTATTTTATTTTTTTTTATAATTTATATATTCAATCTTGAGCAGTTTGACTCGTGTTAATACATATTTGTATACTGTATCTCACCTCGTCTCTTGGCATTTTGTTTTTTCTTTCAAGCAGATGCTCGTGAATTTTTGCTCGCATTCAGTTGACCATCGACTCTATCGCAATAATCATCCACTTATTTCCCGTAAATATCTCTCACTTGTATATATATATATACATATAGAATGAATTTAAAATTCAGTGTGATGCTGTTTGAATTTACGTTGCATTTGTTTTATTTATTATCATTATTGTTTTATTGAATTATTTAATTTTACCAAACTCATCATTTTATTCTTGTTTGTACTCTTGAGCTTCTGTGATTTTAGGTTAGTGGAAAATGACAGTATTAGACGCAGAAGAAGACTCGGATGAGCGATCCGCACCCCCTAGGAAAAAAACTTGCTTTCAACATTCACGACACGATCATAACATTACCAAGACCATTACACAGCCCCCTCACTCGTCTACACGAGGGGGCTTCTTCGCAGACCAAGATCTTCCCTACAGTAAGACAAATTGTTTATTTTTATTTCATGCACACATAACTAGAACTGGATTACCAGTGAGAGCATGTGCCTGCTTCTATGCAACATGTATTGTCGCAATTTCGCTTTGATAATCCGTACAATTTGTCCGACAGGCAACAGCAAAATGTTGAATGGGTATCGCAATCAACTGGGAAATCACCAAGACACTTCGTACGAGATAATTGGCGGTGGATCTGACGGATTGAGAATAGCAACACTGAGTAATCTTGGAAATACATGCTTTCTTAACAGTGTGATGTATACGTTGCGTTTTGCACCGTCGTTCCTGCATAATCTCCACCATCTTGCCACGGATTTGTCGAATTTAAACGACAAGCAGCTACAGACAAAGGTAAAATCTACAGGGGAAACTAGTGTAGACTTTAATTGACGTTGCCTAATGACGCAATGTTTGCAGGTGAAATCGTCATCCCTCGGGCGGACTGGAGCTTCTCTCACGTCAAGCGGCAATCGCAGCTGGAGCAGTAAAGATTTATCTGCACTGTCGGTAATTGGAGAGTTGAATAAGCCACGGATACAGGTAGCCACTGAGAAGCTTCACGACTTGTTTATGGCGCTCAGATCATCGGAAGCCAGAGAATGCTGCGAACCTTATCAACCTGATGCCTTTCTGCAGGCACTTAGGTACGTATTTTTTTAAATATCTCAAAAACTAGGGATTTTACCGGATTTTTACACAAATACTTTTTTATAGCTCTTGAAATTCTTGACAAAAAAGATTCTATGTAAAAATTTTGTAATTGCAATAGTTTTTGAATTATTTACAAATTAACGTGGGATAATGTTTATAAATGATTGTTTTCAGGGATGTAAATCCGATATTTGAGGGTAATCAACAGCAAGATGCACATGAATTATTAGTTTGTTTATTGGATAATATCAGAGAGACATTTCAATTGTTAGTGAGACATCGAGAGAGTCAATTTGGTCAGAGCAATGGTGGAATGATAGATTTTGCTGTAGACAGATTGACTGACATGCAATTCGAGGGCAGTAGTTCGGGTAAGAGGAGTATACGCAAGAAGAAACAGAAAAAATATCAATCTACTAGAGGCAGTACAACTTGTTTATCATCACAATCAAGCATTAATGGTGCAATACCACCGAGACCCTTTGAAAATGGCCACGGGGATTTTATGATAAATAACGGAGACCTGATGAATCACCGGCCCGAGAGTAAAAAGTGTTTCATCTCGGAGGATTTTGAGGGAGTTAGCTTGTTGCGCACAACTTGTCTTGAGTGCGAGCACGTTACCGAGCGCAAGGAAACCTTTTGTGACATCTGTGTGCCCATTGAAACGGGCAGATCCAATGAAAAAGGTAATTTAAATCATGCAAAATTGTCAATGCATTGTTTCACACACTCTTTCTCGTTGTTTTCCAGATGAAAATGGCAAATCGATAGACAGTAGCGAAGTTTACAGGCATTCTGTAGTTACTAGCGAACTCCTGTGTGGCAGAGACAAATACTGGTGCGCCAGCTGCTTGAGATACAATGAAGCTCGGCGTGCCGTGAGTTTTCCTTCATTGCCCAGGCTCCTTGTGTTGCAGCTCAAGAGATTTTCCACCGCCGCTGGGTAAATTGTATTTTAATTAATTTAAAAACGCGGACAAGCTGACCAAATGGTACTGCATGGAAATTAACTCGCGTAAAAATACTGAATATTTCGTTTACTGCTAGTCGGAGGAATTTTTTACATGAGTACTTTTTTGTGAGGAATTTTCTCAGCTACAAAAAAGATCTCGTGTTATAATTCGATATTACTAACGGTTATTGAGATATTGAGAAAAAACATAGATCCTGCAGTACTTGGTTGGTTTTTTTTTGTATTGCTGAGTTTTGCGCGTTGATTTCTCCTATTAGAAAGTTTACTTGTGCTTCAGGTCGATGGAAAAGATTAATAACTACATGCCAACACCACTGACGCTTCAGTGCTTTTGTGAACAGTGCAGCAACGATCAGCAGGGCAGCACGTCGAGTCTTCCGGCAGAGTCTCGACACGTGTACAAATTGTATTCAGTGATAATGCATCAAGGCGCCACTCTCACGGCTGGCCACTATATTGCCTACACAAAAGTACCCGAGGAGTCAATGTTCAATGAGTACTCGAGGTGTGATCGCGATTATCGCCGGCAAAATGTCGCGCAGAGCGGCAGCAGCAGCAATTCCAACTCGGCGCCCTCGAGCTTTATTAAATTCTTCAAAAGCAAGCCCAATATCACGGACAGCAAGGAACATCTGATGAGAATGGGATGTCGTAGCATAGAATGTTGTGGTATTCGTCGTGTAAAAAATCCTGCAAATACCTGGCTAGAGTGCGATGATGATGTAGTCAGGCCAATACGTGAACGCGAATTACTTGACAAACTCGCGCATAATTCACGAAATTCTGCCACTCCGTATCTACTATTTTACGTGAGATCGACTACGTAAAGAGCATTTGCCCTTTTTTATCAACTCCCAATGTCTCTCTCACACTCTCTCTATCTCTTTCTCTTAATGTATCAAATGTCTCCATTTTAAATTAAAAACTTCGACTAATTCACCAATCATGTTTTTTTTTTTTTATTATTTTTTTCTCTCAATGGTTTCAAGTCGTTAGTTAAATCAATTACAATTATATAAAGTTAATGAATTATGCATAAATTTTGATTTTGTTAAAATTTTGAGATGAAATTTTGCTGGATTTCTTTTTTTCTTTCTTTTTTCTTTTTGCAAATATCACAAAAATTATACGAGTTGGAAGATTTTTGCATAGGAGCTTTTTTGTGGAGAATTTCTCGGGCTTTAAAAAAGATCTCATGTTGTAATGCGATAAATATCGTAGTTTTTGAGATATTTGTAAAAAAGTAATTTTTTCAATTATCATTTCTTGCACTGCATGGTTCTTTTTTTTTTGTTTTTTTCCTCTTGTAAATATCTCAAAAACGAGATTTTCAATTTTTTTTTTACTATTTACAACTTTTAAGATATTACTGACTGCATCGCATGCAATTCCCATTGAATTATCGATTACAGTCGAATGTAAAAAATTGTTCATTAATTTTCTTACACTGCAATAACATTTATTTATTTCTCGAGAATGAGTGGCGTTATCATCGGGGCATGAGTACCATGTTTTAGATAAAAAAAAAAAATTCAATCAGCGTAGACGAGCCCACCTGGACCCTCGTCTCGACCCGATGAAAATTTCAAATGTTACAAAATGGATAACAGCACTGTGGAGATATTCTACGCTTAAAGGACAGTTAAATTCGTCAGACTTGTCAATCATAGGGGGTAACATCCATATATTGATTGATGCTATAGGGGTCAGTAGTAGAGGTGTTTCCTTGGTCAGACTGACACGTCGTCTGTGTCCTCACTCTTGCGTCGCAAGCGCTTTGAACAATTTACCCCTATCAAACAAAAAAAAAAGAAAAAAAATATTTCCTACGTAGTTTTCGCGTTAATATGCGAATATAGACACATTATTCTGTAATAAGGTAAGAGACGTATAATTGAAAATGTAAATTCATCGATTTCTTCATTGGAATTATTTTTTTCTTGTGTGAAAATATTGTTCAAAATGGTGTTGAGCCATCGTTTGCGCTTGTTTAATAGTTGGATATATTTTTATTTTTTTTTTATTGGTTTTTTTTTCCTTTTATTTTGAGTTTTATTAATATTCATTTTTATTTATGCTCTTCGAGATTCGCCAGATGAATTTTTCCGGCTATTATAAATTGTATCAACGAATTAAATTAATGTGGTGAGTAAAGATCTGCTATTAATGTTTTTTTTTTCTATTTTTTTTTGTATTCATGTTTTTTCACCTTCAAATTGTACATAAAGTTATAAGCTGCACAACCCTTATGGAGTGCACCCTACAACGTAAAACTACATTTAGATGAAGGAAGAAATATATATCTATATTTCTAAATGTAATGGTATAAAATAAATAGCGTAAATGTTTCAATTATGCCTTAATTCTAAATTTCAATTAAATTTTTATTAAAAATTTACTATCAAAAATTTCGTTAAAACAGTAAAAAATCTAGTAAATATGATTTTTTAATGTGTTTTTTCAAATATATTTATTTATTAGTTTTTTTTAACCATGTCAACAGGATATTTCAGTGAATTTTGAAAAAATTGTTCTTAAAGTATATTTCATTTTTTTTTTAATATCTCTAAAATTTTCACAATTACAAGATTTTTGTATGGAATCTTTTTTATAGATAATTTTAAGACCTACAAAAAAAGTTTCTACGAAATTTTTGTCAATTGATTAGTTTTCAAGATATTTGTGAAAATGTATGCTTCATAGTTGAATCATATTTCTCAAGTTTGATTAATTTTGTTTAATATCTCGAAAACATTAAAAACTACAAGATTTTTACATGTAACCTTTTTTGTAGAGAATTTCAAGATCTACAAAAAAGTTTGATATAAATTTTTTGTCAATTGAATAGTTTTCGAGATATTTGTGAAAATGTACGTATTATCGTGCGCGCGAGCTGGCACTGTATATTGTCCAGTTCGACCTTGTTATAACAAACGCACACAACCTGTGGATAGCATAAAAAAAGTATAGTTTGTATGCCAAGCACTATGTCGAACAATCGATGAAATATGACTGTTCTACTCTTCAGGTCTATCAAACATTCAAACAATGAAGTATCAGCAGGTCTCTGTGGACTTAGTTAACATGGTATTTACCGCAACGACCTATTTGGCGTTGGCAGCAGCAGCATGGGTCTTCCTGCGCCTGGTACAGGCGTGTTTCTGGCTGCCGCGACACCTGAAAAAACAGAATAACATCCAACAAATGCTGCAGGACAAAGTATACATCTAAACCTCAATTGTTCGCCGACAAATAACATGTGTGCTTTTCAGGTGGACAGCTACGAGAAATACATTATCGAGTGCGAGGAGAAGGAAAAGGCCGAGGCAGAGACGGTCATCAACGAGGAGACATTTGAAAACATCGATGCGGATGAGAAAAAGGTGCCCAAGATCGACGAGTCCAAGTGGAAAGAGCGTCGCGAGTGTCTGGAAATGTTGAAGAAAGAGTTGAGAAGGGTTCGCGATGGTGGAGATGCATATGACTGGGATTATTTGCTTGAGGACGATGAGAAAACCGAGAAGAACGATGACGAGGAAAACGAGAAAAACGAGGAGACAAAAACGGCATTAAACAGTCCCCCGGAAAAAACTGACAGCGAGAGTTCTGCTGAATTGACGGAAACTGAAGCCGAAGATAAGAAAGATAAGTAAATGTGTGATAAAATGTGTGATGTGTGTCTGAAGAAAGCTCAGATAAAAAATTGTTTTGTTTTTAAGAGTGTAAAATGAATTTTTGTCTCAATTTAACTTTCTACAAGAGAAAAACAAAAATTTTCATACATTTCTTCGTGAAAATTTGCCTTTTTAAGTGCCTGATAAATAATAAAAAAATTATAATCATCAATTTATGACACAAAACTAGCACATAATGTTGTATTTTTGTATGTGAGTTGAATATATTATCGATTGATGCGATAATTCACCGTGTAAATGACCATAAAGATGTCTATTTTGATGTGTTAAACATTTAAGAGCAATAAAAACAGTGTGTGACAAATTGTCCCAACAATTATTTTTAAATTTCGCGCTAAAAGAAATTATCTAAACCGAGCATCGGTAATGTAGATCGCTTGCGTTACCATGCAGTGGCGCTGCCTTGAGTTATCGACCGTAATTTCGTCGGCCATTTGCATTTGCCCCCCCCTTGAGCGTCAGAGAAACGAGGCCAAACTCGCGTGATGGCAAACGTTACTTAATTTTTCGGTTTTTCTTAGTGAATTAATGAAAAAAACTGTCGGTTTTGTGGAAAAATTGTGTTGAAGGACAGAATGGAGACTGAGGATGAACTTGGTAGTGATTTAAATGCATAAATTAACGTGAAATAGTGAAATCTAGTGCCGGCACGAGCTGCAATGCTACGCAGTTTTTTTCCATGGGGCCAAAAAATGGTGACAGTGGATCCTACAGTCGGATGATCCCGATGGAGACAATGTAAGTCATGATTTTAATGGTTAATTAATTATTACAAGTTATTCGAGTATTGCCAAATGGCTATGAATCATTGAAATCATCGAGTGGTTGGTGTATGACGTCAGGAAAGCATTTTGGCGCGCTGCTTTGCGCATGCCTTCGATTTCGCTTTGTCAATACTGCCTCAACACGTGTGTCTAATCAATTGCATTGACAGAATAGTGTTATAATCATGTCAAACATCAAATATAACACCCCTATACTATTTATAACCTCATGAAAAATTTCTGTTTCGCGTTCTCGCCGGGTTTTATCCTCTCCCCATGCTCTGTCGAACGTCAAAAGTGATGTATTTGTTTTTTTTCGACGTGTTAAAAGTCCAAAAAAAAAAAATACCAAAACATTTCTGAGCTGTTTTATATCACGTCCGAGCTGTCTTGAGGAGAACAATTTTTTTTTTGATAGAAAAATCGAGTTGCAGGTGATGAAAGAGGGAGGTTACGTGTATAGTCACTTCCTCGGACGTCATCAGGTTCTCTAGATAAGGGGTTATTTTGGTCAGCGACCCTCTATGTCTGTGACGTCACTCATTGTGTGCTATAATACCCTTTGTACCCGTTTGTTATGTCACGAGCGATAAAATTGAAATTCAGTTAGGCATAAAATACGTAATCATGCGAAATCTGAAAAAAAAATTTTATTTGTGCATCAATGACCTGTATGAGGCGAAAATAAAAATATATTTTCGTTGAAGTTGATATAGATGGGTTGAGGAAAATTAGGATTTATTTTCTTCTGCCACACGATGACTATTATTTCTAAAAAAACATATAGGCTGGTGATTTTTCAATGTTTAATGTCACAGAGGGAGAAATAAATATATAAAATGCAGGGTGATGATTTTAGCTGTCACTCTTTCCTGTGGTGTATGTATAGTGGAACACGCGGCCCTGCAGATCCTAAAAATAGAGTTATGTCAGTTAAGACAGAGGGTGAGTGCGATGAAGACTTGGATAGTTATCTTAAATGCGAATTTGACGGTCAGAGAGCAGAGGGCTTTCTTATCTGTTTACCTCAGACAATTCTGACCTGCTTTTGGCCTGTAGGGTAAGAAAATTTGCATGTGCTCAAAGGCCTACTGTTTACCCCCTGACGTGATCTCGTGATGCACGCCGACGACGCAAAGATGTGCGCGAAATAGAACAAAACCGTGCGGATATCTTTTGCGAAGGCTGTGTGTGTGTGTCTGGTATTATACTACCCCTCGGTAATTGTCATGTTCAACTGATAAATATTTTTAGCCTTGAAATACATTTGCCTGAGCGAAATATAGCTTTGTTGCGTGCACCAATGATGCATGTATTGTGGATTTACCTGTGCTGGATTTTATTACGCGCAGAATATTTGAAGATTTGTTTAGAAAATTATTTTAGTCATAAAATATATAGGGTATTGTAGAAAATTACTATTTTTATCTGTGAATTTATAGTAGGGTTTTTTTTTTCATTGGCATCAGGCAACCTTGACTTTTAGTTTATACTTTGACACATTATGGAATTTTTTTTTGTTCGACTTTTTCACGTCAAGTTGTGAAATATTCATTTTTTTTTTTACTGTTTTATTAATTAAGTTTCGAGATTTTGAGGAAAAAAAATTTTTTTTATGGATATTTAGGATTGAAAAAGTTATTAAAATTATTTTCAACATAAAATTAATGTGTTATTATGTAACAAAAAGATTTGAGTAAAAATTTTTTTTTCCCATTTTAAACGTGTTTGGACATGAAAAAATGATTTAAATTAATTTAGAAAATTGATGAAAAAAGCAATTACTTATGTACATTGTAAGTAATTGCTTATGTACATGCATTTTCTAAATCAGCTCGTCAAACTAAGTCAGAAAATATATTCAGTCAAAAAGTTATGGAAATTCCACGCGGGTGGAACACCCCTAAAAAATAGAAAATCAATTACAATCGTTATAAAAAATATTTGCCACCGGATTCGTGTTTCCACAGTGTGTAGAAACGTCCTCCAATTGTTTTTGGAGATTTATTCACATAATTAAAAAATTATTCAATTCTACGCCGGGTAGAACACCCCTAAAAATTTCTTGATACGAAACAGTCAGTAGATTCATCGGATCACATAATTAAAAAATTATTCAATTCTACGCCGGGTAGAACACCCCTAAAAAATAGAAAATCAATTGAAATCGTTATAAAAAATCTTTACCACCGGATTCGTGTTTCTACAGTGTGTAGAAACGCCCTCCAATCGTTTTTAGGTATTTATTCACATAATTAATAAATAATTAAAATTCCACGCGGGTGGAACACCCCTAACTGACCGAGAATAGAACGAAAATTGAACCTACTTATGCCATTCGATGTATTTTGATTTTCTTGATACGAAAAAGTCAGTAGATTCATCGGATCACATAATTAAAAATTTATTCAATTCTACGGCGGGTAGAACACCCCTAAAAAATAGAAAATCAATTAAAATCGTTATAAAAAATATTTGCCACCGGATTCGTGTTTCTACAGTGTGTAGAAACGCCCTCCAATCGTTTTTAGGTATTTATTCACATAATTAATAAATAATTAAAATTCCACGCGGGTGGAACACCCCTAACTGACCGAGAATAGAACGAAAATTGAACCTACTTATGCCATTCGATGTATTTTGATCTTCTTGATACGAAACAGTCAGTAGATTCATCGGATCACATAATTAGAAAATTATTCAATTCTACGCCGGGTAGAACACCCCTAAAAAATAGAAAATCAATTGAAATCGTTATAAAAAATATTTACCACCGGATTCGTGTTTCTACAGTGTGTAGAAACGCCCTCCAATCGTTTTTAGGTATTTATTCACATAATTAATAAATAATTAAAATTCCACGCGGGTGGAACACCCCTAACTGACCGAGAATAGAACGAAAATTGAACCTACTTATGCCATTCGATGTATTTTGATTTTCTTGATACGAAACAGTCAGTAGATTTATCGGATCACATAATTAAAAAATTATTCAATTCTACGCCGGGTAGAACACCCCTAAAAAATAGAAAATCAATTGAAATCGTTATAAAAAATATTTACCACCGGATTCGTGTTTCTACAGTG